>CAUYQV010049762.1:0-19319 GCA_963574575.1 Galagoides demidoff | reverse complement strand
CCATCAGAATGGGAGAAGATTTTTGCAGGTTATGTCTCTGACAAAGGTTTAATAACCAGAATCCATAGAGAACTTAAACGTATTAACAAGAAGAAAACGAGTGATCCCATCTCAGGGTGGGCAAGGGACTTGAAGAGAAATTTCTCTAAAGAAGATAGGCACATGGCCTGCAAATATATGAAAATATGCTCACCGTCCTTAATCAGAGAAATGAAAATTAAAACTACTTTGTGATGCCACCTAACTCCAGTAAGATTAGTCCATATCACAAAATCCCAAAACCAGAGATGTTGGCGTGGATATGGAGAAAAGGGAACACTACTACAATGCTGGTGGGAATGCAAACTAATACATTCCCTTTGGAAAGATATCCGTTAAACACTTAGAGAACTAAAAATAGACCTGACATTTGATCCTGCAATTCCTTTATTAGGTATATATCCAGAAGACCAAAAATCACATTACAACAAAGATATTTGTATCACAATGTTTATTCCAGCCGAATTCATAATTGCCAGGTCATGGAAGAATCCCAAGTACCCATCAATCAACGAATGGATCAATAAACTGTGGTATATATACACTATGGAATACTATGCAGCCATAAAGAAAGATGGAGACTTTATGTCCTTCATGTTTACATGGATGGAGCTAGAAAATGTTCTTCTTAGCAAAGTATCACAAGAATGGAAGAGAAAGTATCCAATGTACTCAGCCCTATTAAGAAACTAATTTATGGCTTTCGTATGAAAGCTATACCCTAATTATAGCCTAAGAATATAGGGAGGGTGGAGGGGAGGCGGGATGGGTGGAGGGAGGGTGATTGGAGAGATCACTTCTATGGTTTATCTTACAAGGGTACAAGTGAATCTTTCTAAGAGTAGAATATAAACGTCTTAGCACAATAACTAAGAAAATAACATAAAGGCTATGTTAACCAGTTTGATCAAAATATTTAAATTGTATATGAAAACACCACACTGTACCCCATGACTGCATTAATGTACACAGCTATCATTTAATAAAAAATGGAAAAAAATTATACACCATGATCAATTTGGTTTTAAACCCAGTGTTACAAGGTTGGTTAAACATGCAAAAATCTATAAATATAATACACCATGTAAATAAAATAAAAAACAAACACCATGTGATTATTTCAATTAATTCAGAAAAGGCTTTCAATAGTACCCATCATGCTTTCATGATTAGAACACTTAAGAAAATAGGCTTAGGGGGGAAATTCCTTAAATTGATGGAGGTCATCTACAGGAAACCCACAGCCAATATGACATTGAATGGAGTAAAATTGAAAACATTTCCATTCAGAACTGGAACAAGACAAGGATACCCATTGTGACCACTGCTATTCAACATAGTACTGGATGTCCTAGTCATCACAATCAGGCAAGAGAAGAAAGTCAGGGTATTCAAATAGGTACAGAAGAAGTCAAACTCTCGCTCTTCAGAGATGATATGATCTTATACAGGGAAAAACACAGGGATTCAACTACAAAGCTCTTAGAAATGATCAAGGAATATAGCAGTGTCTCAGGATACAAAATCAATAACTACAAATCAGTAGCTTTTATATATACCAACAATAGTCAAACTGAAAACAGAATCAAAGACTCTATTCCTTTTATAGAAGTGGCAAAGGAGATGAAATACCTTGGGATGTATCTAATGAAGATGTGAAAGATCTCTATAAAGAGAACTATGAAATTTCAAGGAATGAAACAGTAGAAGATGTTAACAAATGGATAAACATACCATCTTCGTGGTGGGGAAAAGTCAACATTGCTAAAATGTCCATACTACCTAAAAAAAATCTACAGATTTAACTCAATCCTTATCAAAGCACCAATATCAGACTTTAAAGAACATGAAGAAACAGTACTTCATTTTATGTTGGATCAGAAAAAAACCTGAATACCCAATAAATTACTTAGAAATAAAAAGAAATTTGGAGGCATCAGGCTACCAGACTTTTGATTTTACTACAAATCTATAGTGATTAAAGCAGCATGGTACTGGCACAAAAATAGGTATGTAGGTATTTGAAATAGAATAGAGAACTTAGAGATGATCCTAGTCACACATTATAATTTGTTGTTTGATAAGCCTAACAGAAACATGCAGTGGGGAAAAGAATCCCTATTTTACAAATGATGTTAGGAGAACTGGCTATCAACCTATAGAAGACTGAACCTGGACCTGCACCTCTCACTACTAACAAAAACTGCTTCTCACTGGAGAAAAGATTTAAATTTAAGACATGAAACAAGGGTAAACATTGGGACCACACCTATGGTGCATATTGCAAGGGTACATGTCAAATCTATTAAGTGTAGAGTGTAAATGTCTTAACACAATAATTGAGGTGAAGGCTATGATAGCCAGTTTTATGGAAGCATTCCAAATTGTATATAAAATCAGCACATTGCACCCCATAAATGCATTAATGTATACGGTTATGATTTAATAAAAAAAAAAAAGACATGAAACAATAAAAACACCAAAAAAGAGTGCAGGGAAAATGCTTGAAAATAGTGGCTTGGGTAAATATTTTATGAGGAAGACCCCTCTGGAAATTGAAGCAACACCAAATATATGTTACTGGGATTTGATCAAGCCAAAAAGTTCCTGCACAGTTAAGGGCACTACAACTAAAGCAAACAGTCTTCAGAATGCCAGAAGATTTTTGCATGTTGTGATTCCAACAAAGGTCTGATAACTAGAATCTACAAAGCACTCAAATTAATCAATAAGAAATGAACAAAGAACCCATTTCTTTGTGGGCAAGACACTTGAACAGAAACTTCTCTAAAGATGAGAGATGAATGGCCAACACACACATGAAAAAATGCTAATCATCTTTAATCATCATAGAAATGCAAATAAAAACCACTTTGGGACATCATCTAACTTCACTAAGATTATGACACATCACAAAGTCCCAAAACTGTAGATTTGGCATGGATGTGGAGATGAGGGAACACTTCTACACCGCTGGTAGAACTGCAAACTAACACAACCTTTTTAGAAAGAAGTATGGAGAATTCTCTAGGAACTAAAAGTTGACCTTCCATTTGATCCTACAATTCCTTACAAGTTATACCCAGAACAAAAATCTTTTTACAACAAAGACATTTGCACCCAAATGTTTACTGCAGCCCAACTCATAATTGCCAAGTCGTAGAAGTAGCCCAAATTCACATCAACCCATGAATGGATTAACAGATTGTGGTATACGTATACCATGGAATACTATTCAGCCACAGAAAAAGATGCAGACTTTACATCTTTTGTCACCTGGATAGAGTTGAACATATTTTTCATAGTATCTTGAGAGTGGTAAAAAAAAAAAAGTATCAAATGTACTCAATAGTATTATGAAACCAATATATAAAAACTTACACTCTCCAGCGGCACCTTTGGCTCAAAGGAGTGGGGAGCTGGCCCCATATGCTGGAGATGGCAGGTTCAAACCTGGCTCCAGCCCAAAATAACAAAATAAAATATAATAAACTTACACTCTCATAAGAATGGTAGGACACAAATATAGTCTAAAAACAACAGGGAGGGGAGGAAGGAGAGGGGAAGGAAAAGGAGAAAGTTATTGGAGGAGGGAGGGCATTTGCTGGAATCTCGCGTAACGTGCACAATACAAGGGTATATTTCAAAGTAATTGAGAGTAAAATATAAATGTGTTACCAAAGAAAATAAGTGAGGTGATGGTTAGGTTAATCAGTTTGATTTAAGCATTAATAGTATATGTCAAATCATCATATTATACCCCATAAATGTATAGTTATAATTTAATTAAAAATTTTAAAAAAGAAAAGAAAAGAAAAGCTCCATCTCTAGAGCCTAGCTTTTTTTTTTTTTAATTTTGGAGTTTATGTTGAATATTAGGGTCAACTGAGTGATGGGGCCAAATGGGAGATGAATTATTTTGTTCTTCTCTGGTACTAACATTTAAATTAGTAACTTGTCGAAAATGTTTTTGACATGAAAAAGGGCTGGATTTTTATCCTGACTTTGAGAAATTTGCTATGAATTTGACCTCTGTAATATCTTACTGGGGAAGTTGTTATGCGGGAGAGAATACAATGTAGTTGGGAGAAAGGCTGATGGAGAAGCTGGTGGGAGGGTGAAAGCTGGTGTGAGGGTAGAGAGAAGTCCCTGAAATAAGGTGGGGGGGGCAAGGAAGCTGCCAGGTCTTTTTGTTGGGGCTTGCTGTGCCCTTCCATCCTGGTGCTTGTGTTGGGCTGACCTATGGAGTCTATATGCCTTGCAGCAGGAGCTGCCAGGTCTACAGCTCTTATCCCCAGGGGGAGGAGCATGGTGGCTGTTGGGCATGTGAGCTCACCCTCACCTTGCTGCAGCCTGCACACTTGGTGACAGCCATGCCTATGGAGTGCATGGCTTCCCAGTGTCAGTGCAACAGGGAGCTGTTGGCCAACAGTTGGCTGATTTGCAACCTTGGGTGCTACAGTTCTGGGCCTAAACCCCATCTGTGTTGGAGGGACAGTAGAAATTCAAGAAATCCCTAAAAGTGGGAAGACAGAGTGTGAGGTTTTGAAGCAATGGTCTATATGGGAAGGGGTAAGAGCAGAAAGAGAGGAAGGCCTGAAGATACAGGATTTCAGTCCATCTATTTTTTTTTTGCAGGAAATTATGTAAGTTCTTTAAGATATTGAAATTAAAGGTCTCATTTTCTATTTTGTATTGAAGTTGAAACACCCCAGGGTGTGTCTCTGTTGAGGGAGGTGGAAGGACCAGCTACCTTGTCTCAGATGTCCTTCCTCTACCTGGATGGGGAAAAAAAAAAGGCATCCCTTGTTTCCCAAAACCCAGGAGTGAAAAATGAAGAAAAACTGAGGAAGGTCAGGCTTCCCTATTTTTTCCCAGAAAACTTAAGGTCCCTGGGATGTCTGGACAGAACCAGACTAGATTCTGAGAAAACTGGGGTGACAAGGGAGGCCAGCCTCCCACTTCCAGTCAGCCAGCAGTCCTAGGTCTTCAGCACCATATGAAATGGTAGTGCCTAGAAAGGAGGCCACAGAGATGTTCAAACCATGTTTATTGAAAAGGGAGGGGGACCCACCTGGGCAGTGCAAAAATGGCATCTGCACCTGAGGGCAGTTAGAGACCACTTTTATATGGGGTCTTGGGGGGTGGGCATATTCCACAGGTTGCCTGTCAAGTTAGGGTCTTAGGGATATAAACTTCTGGGGGTGGGGCTAGCCAGATCCTTTGTGTTTTTATCTTAGGAGAGAAGGAGGAAGGACTGGAGAAAAGATTCCTGTGGCTGCATTATGCCCCCCAACAATACTATACTTCTTTTTTTTTTTTGAGACACGCTCTGTTGACCCAGGCTAGAGAGTCAAGGTGGCAGCCTAGCTCACAGCAACCTCAGGCTCCTGGGTTTAAGCCATTCTCCTGACTCAGCCTCCTCAGTAGCTGGGACTACTTACAGATGGCCCACCACAACACCCAGTGAATTTTTATATTTTTGGAAGAGATGGTGATCTTGCTCACTCTGATCTTAAACTCCTGAGCTCAAGTGATCCTCCTGCCTTGGCCTACCAAACTATAGGCATGAGTCACCATGCCTGCTTGGCAATGACTTTTTAGATATAACACCAAAAATAAAATCTATATCTAAAATTGTTGGGTGGTGCCTGTGGCTCAAAGGAGTAGGGTGCTGGCCCCATATATCAGAGGTGGTGGGTTCAAACCCAGCCCCCACCAAAAACTGCAAAAAAAAAATGGAGCTTTAAAATTGTTATGTTGGACTTGATTAAAATTCAAAGTTTCAGCTTTGTAAAAAACAATGTTAACAGAATGAAAAGACCAGCCACAGACTGGGAGAAAATATTTGTGAAATGTCTCTCTGTAAAGAATTGATATTCAAATATGCAAAGAACTTTTGAAACCCAACAATATGAACTCATCCTAAAAAAAGTGCTACATATCTCATTGCCGAATGTCAGAGGAGGAACAAGGACAGAAGAGTTGAACAGAAGGCCACAAGGTCCTGTGTACAATAAAGAAAAGAACTCAGAAGCCAGGTGGCAATTTAAGGCGAGAAACCCAGATGTGGAAGAAAAGAACAAAAAGAATGCACAATAATTTTAAGGCAAGAATGGTACAAGGCCCCACTTACTGGCCCCCAACCCCTTCCCATAAGTGCAATTAGAAAATACAATGAAAGGTTCACTTATGTTGAGAATCATGACATCAAACTCAAATTAACGTTTAAATCCCTTCTAGTTGATATCAATTACCATGGCACCTAGAGAACTACAGATAGGATTGATTGAAGCTTCAGTAGATGACATTTTGAAGCATCCTGTGATGCTCAGTCTTAGGGTGAAAGAAAAGCAGGCCTAACTCCATTTTGTTGTAACAACTCTTATTCTTGAGAATCAGGGAGGCAAAGCAGGCCTAACTCCATTTTATTGTAATTCTCATTCCTGAGAATCAGTGGGGAGGCAAAGCAGGCCTGACTCTATTGTTGTTTTGTTACATTTTATTGCTTTAAAAAAATGGTTCTGCTTCCCTCCCAACCATTGCATGTTATTTTAAGTTTACCTGGTTAGAACTGTTAGAATTATTAGTATTCTGTAGAAAGTCACCTTAGGTTGTTATTAGATTATAGCTTTCATATAAAAAGGTTTAAATTAATTTCATATGAGGGGTGTGTACATTGGATACTTTTTCTTCCATTCCTGTGATACTCTGCTAAGAACATTTTCCAGCTCCATCCATGTAAGCATGAAGAATGTAAAGTCTCCATCTTTCTTTATGACTGCATAGTATTCTACGGTGTACATATACCACAGTTTGTTGATCCATTTGTTGATCGATGGGCACTTGGGTTTCTTCCATGACCTGGCAATTATGAAATCGGCTGCAATAAACATTCTGATACAAATATCTTTGTTGTAATGCGATTTTTGGTTGTCTGGGAATTGCAGGGTCAAACGGCAGGTCTATTTTTCGTTCTCTAAGTGTTCTCCAGATGTCTCTCCAAAAGGAACGTATTAGTTTACATTCCCACCAGCAGTGTAGGAGTGTTCCCTTTTCTCCACATCCACGCCAGCATCTCTGGTTTTGGGATTTTGTGATATGGGCTAATCTGACTGGAGTTAGGTGATATCTCAAAGTAGTTCTTTAAGCTGCTCTCAGAGGAGTTGCAGATGGCCACTTATCAGAGGGTCTGAACAAACAGGAGGAAAGAGAGCAGCCCTGTAAATCTCAGTACTGGGGAGAACTGGTTGTTTAGGGTGAGTGATTCGGGGAATACTGGGCAGCACCCGTCAGGAATAAGGTGACGGAATAGAAGAAAGAAGCTTTGGAACAGCTTATGAGAGAGGTGACCTAAGAAAGTGTCAGAGAACAGGGCATATTGGCAAAGGAAGTTGTGTATCTCTTCAGCCACGTATGCAGACAAATAAGTATGTCAGCCCTTATTTACAAACACCGGGGGAAGAGGTTAAATTAAAAAGCCATTGAATTTTACTCTCCATGTTCTGCAAAGAGTGTAGAAAGATCTGAAGAACCAAGAGCCCCAGCACCATGGAGGTTGGATCAGCGCTCTGTCCTCCAAAACATAAACTCGTTCAGAATTTCCCACTGAAAAGGTGTTGGCCAGAAGTAAACAACAACAATCCAGTCCTTACGACAGCTGGAATGAGATGATTCCCCCAATTTTAATGATAAGAAATTAACCTGCCCACGATTGCATAGCTAGAAAATGACAGAGCTGGGCAAACCCAGGTTTCTGTGTCTCCAGAACCTGTTTCATAATCAGCACAGTATTGTCTCCGTGGCAAAGAGGATTCCAGGCAGGTGAAGGATGACATTGGAAAGGTGGGGAAAAAAATCTCACTCAGAAAACATCTGCTCTCCCCAATCCCTGATTCCTCTGTGGAATAGACATGCCCATGGCATTTTCTCTGCTCTAATTGCCGTCCTCTACATCACCGCCACGTCACCTTCTGATAATACAAATTGTGTCCGCGTGCTACCTTCCCCAGACTATTCTGTTTGTCCCTGGTGAATGCTCCTCTTTTTGTTTTCTTTACAAGGAATGTTTATTGTTAATGCAGAAATTCAATTACTCTGGGGATTTATGTATTCATTAGCTTGATGCATGGCACACACCATTCAGGGCTATGCTCCTAATGAAATCACCATATCTGACAGAAGAAGACAGTTTACATGTTCAGGCTATACATAAACTAAGCTGACTCGAGCCCGACGCCCCTGTATTATCGCCTCCAGCATGCAGTGCTAATCATAGGAGCCATTCTTTATGCAGTGATAAACAGTGACAATAAAAATTGTGGCTGCAGGAGCCAAGGCTAGAGCAGGTAATGCCCTTTCTGAGGCTGCCTTTCACACTCGTCAAATGAGCAGAAACGGTCTTGTTCAGTACTTGACAAGGAGAACCCTCGGGAGAAGGGGAGGCTCTGCCCAATGAGACTCTTGCAAAGTAAATTATTTCCAAAGAATAGGTCGACAGTGTCATATTATCACAAGTGAGTCCAAAGTTAAAGCGAAGGCTTCTGATTTTGCCCAAGATGCTTTTGTATTTATTTAAGGCTGTGTACACCTGACTTTCTTTGCAGTTCTTGGCGCCCATGGCACAATTCTGCAAAACAGGACTTTTATAAACAGATGAGAAGACACACTTAGTGGCCCACGCGACTGTACGACTAGGTGCCGTGCACAGAAGTCTGGGGCAGACAGAAGCAGCATGAAGAGTCCTCTACACAGAAGTTGTTCTAAAGAAGGAAGGAAAATGCCAAACTTTCGAATCAGATATACCTAGGTTCAAACACCCACTCTGCTACTTACTTGCTATGAGACTTTGGGAAAGTCGCTTTATTTTTCTTATAAACAGGTGATAGTTTCTTCCCACATGGAGAGTCTGAGGATTAGAGATGAGGACGGAGTAAGCCCTTCATCATTCACTGCAATGGAGATGACTCCACAGGGAACCATTAGGAGCCATTACAGAAAAGACACATCAATCTGGAGTCCAGGGGATGAACCAGAAATGCGAACCAGAGACTGTAAATCAATTAGTAGAAAAAGTAATACACCAACAACAATTCATGGCGAGAGGGGGAAGGGTCTGTCATCGCTACTCACAGGGTGATTCTGTTTTAAAGGAGCCTGTCTGCCTTCTGGAGCTACTGGAGTTTCAAGTCTCTCCCAAGAAACTGTAGATAAATTCTGATTCCCAAAAGCTCACCATGGTCCTGGTCGTGGTGGTTTAACCTTTCTCTTTCTCTTCAAAGCACAAGCCTTTTCTTTTTTTTTTTTTTTTTGCAGAGACAGAGTCTCACTTTATCGCCCTCAGTAGAGTGCAGTGGAGTCACAGCTCACAGCAACTCCTGGGCTTAGGCGATTCTTCTGCCTCAGCCTCCCGAGTAGCTAGGACTACAGGCACCCACCACAAAACCTGGCTATTTTTTGTTACAGTTTGGCCGGGGCTGGGTTTGAACCCGCCACCCTCAGCATATGGGGCTGGCGCCCTACTCACTGAGCCACAGGCACCTCCCCAGCAGCCTTTTCTTGTGCTGAAATTTGGAAGAGTAAAGAGCTACAATATCTCTAGTATCACAGAGTTATCTATCCTGCTGCATTTCTGAAAGTTCAGCCATTGTTTTATTTTATTTTATTTTTTTAATTTTCAGCCATTGTTTTAAATGACACTTTTTCTACTTGGATGCGATATTTCCTTAAATCTTTTCTGAGTCAAAATTCTGTAATTTTATATTCCTCTTGGTTGTGTCTAGGTCAGAAGTTGCCTTCTTCCTATTTATATCAGGTATAAGACTTGATCATACTAGATCTCCTGTTACATAATAATCTTTATTAGTACCTCTGTTCATTGACAAGCCTATAAAATCTTTGAGGGCAGAAACAGGACTTTTTATTTCCCCCAGGACTTAACCTGTTTAGATAAAATAGGTATGTAATAATGGAATTATTATTCCATGAATGGATGTTAGGAACCGACACACAGCCACACAGTGAATGTGATAGTCTGTGTCCTAGCTTCCTTTTCAAATTAAATATCTAAAATCGTCTTGGGAAAAAGGCAGTCTCTAAACTAAAAATACTAGGAGAAGAATGTTTGCAACTTGGTCATTACTATCAAAATAAAGCTCTCATAACTATAATTGTGCCTACAAGAGAATACAAACTACAGTTTGTACAAGCAGAGTTTTACAATATGTTTACTATGAAACAATCCATACGAATTATTCAGAAATACCTGAACAATCTAACATCCTTCTACAATTTCACAGTGTCTCTAACTAGACACAATGGTGAGTGACAATTCAGTCTCCAGCTGTACTGTATAATTCTAGTCTGTTGTAAGACTTCACATTGCATTCTTTTTTTTTTTTAATTTCAACTTAATATGAGGCTACAAAGTTTTAGGTTACATTGTTTTCACTTCTAAGGTAAAGTTCAAGTTGTAGCTGAGCCCCTCACCCAGGGAGTGTGCTGAACACCCTGGCACTGTGCACATTAGGTGAGATCCCACCAATCGCCCTCTCTGTCCCCCACTCCCATCTCCCTCTTCCCCCTCCCCTTTTACCAGCCAGTATTTGTGTTTTATCTTGTTTGGGAATGTAGTTGTTTATCTATTGGTTTCATATTAGTATTGAGTACATTGGATACTTTTTATTCTACTCTCCAGATACTTTATTAAGAAGAATGTGCTTCAACTCCATCTAGGTAAACAAAAAAGACATAAAGTCTCCATCTTTTTATAGCTGAAGTACTCCATGGTGTACATACGCCACAGTCCGTTAGCCCTTTCATAGGTTGAGGGGCACTTGGGTTGCTTCCCCAAGTTGACAATTATGAATTGAGCTGCAGTAAACATTCTGGTGCAAATGTCTGTGTGGCAAAATGATTTTTGTTCTTCTGGGTAGATACCTAGTAAAGGAATTATGGGATCAAATGGAAGATCAACTTTTAATTCTTTAAAAATTCTCCATACTTATTGACATAGTGGTTGTATTAGTCTGAAATCCCACCAGCAGTGAAAAAGCTGATGAATTTCCTTGCAATTCTATACAATCAACCATAAGGGGAATGAATAATACCAATAGCTATCACTTACTATGTGATCATTACATGTCTATCCACAGCTTACCATGGATTATCTCATTTGCTCTTCAACTTTACCCTCTGAAACAGCACTACTACTAATCTCACCTTCTAGATCAGGAGTCCCCAATCTTTGTGGCATGAAAGACAATGTTTCCATAGACTAGGAGGGTGGGGAGGCATGAGATGCTCATGAGGAGCATGTAACCTAGATCCCTGGCATGTGCAGTTTGCAGTAGGGTTCATGCTTCTGTGAGAACCTCATGATGCTGAGATGACAAGGGGCAGAACTGAGGCAGTGGTGGGAGCAATGGGGAGCAGCTGTAAATACAGATGAAGCTTGGCTTGCTCCTCAGCTGCCACTCATCTCCTGCTGTGTGGCCTGGTCTGCAGCCCAGGATTGGGGATTGCAGGTCTAGACTAAGAAACTAAAACACAAAGCAACTATTTGACCCCTATCCCACCAGCAGAGGTATGCGGATCCCTCAGCCCAGTTCATCTGCTACAAATGGAGCTGAGTGGAAGGACATCAGTGACATGCCTGAATGACAGCAGGCTGGTGACCACCTGCATTTGTTTGTAGAAAGCCCCTCAGCTGTGTCATTTGATATTATTTCATCATTACGATCTACCTGGGGATTTGCATATTCTACCGGAAACAACTCTCAGCTGAAAGCAAAAACATGCATGCTAGTATAAAGCAGTGGCACGTCATGAGTTACCATTCCACTTATCTAAGAACACCAGCAGGAACCAAATTTCAAAATTCCCAAGGTTTCTAAAAAGGTTGCAAGAGGAATTCCTCAGAGAGGAACACAGTGTCAAACGCATAAATCCCCAGACCTTGCAGTGGAGGCTCTAGGAATGCTGTCCTCAAAGCAGCAAGAACACTATACACCTAGTCCATCTGTGTCTACGTCATCTAAGGTGGGACCGTCACAATTCCTCGGCTGATGATCTTTGGTCCTGAGCAGCTTACTGTCACTCTGAGAATGATGGTGAGTTGACCTGACTGAAGGAATCCCACCTATTCCTGGAAAGGTGACACCATCAGCCCACAGTAAACCTCAGCTATGATTATTTTCTTGTCTCTGAGAAGGATTTTTCCTAGATCTATCAAAACTGTTAAACAGTTCTTCAGGGACTTCCAGGTACCTACTACCAAGTGAAGAAAATTGGAGCTAATGGGATGGAACCTGAAAACAGGGCTTAATTCATCCGAACTCTGATAAGCCAGTTTCAAAAGTGATGAAGGCAGAAGAATGAAAGAGTGAAGCAGTGGAAATTAAACAAGCTGCGTAGGAAAAAATGTATTTGACTTACCATCCCTTAGTAAACCCTTTACCCTAACTTGCCATTATTATTTTCTTTAATTTTCATCAACTTGAAAAAAAAGTAGTAAAACAATGATCCAGACAATTCATAAGTTCTGTTCCTAATTTGAGAGCCCATGGTCTGACTTAACCTACTCCACAGAGTAAAATACTTGCAAGCAAACATTTTTTCTCTTTTTAGAGAAAAAACCACAATGGAAATTGCTACTTCCACTTTCTACCTCCCTGAACCTCTGGCCCCTGTTCCCCGCCGTCGGGACATTCCAATCTCAGATGATTCCTTTTGTCTCCTCTTCTTGCTTTGATCTCTCGTCCACTGAGAAAGATAGGTTATGATGAAATGAAAACCTGAAGCAAGTAAAAATGATACAGATGCCTAATGTCAACCTCAGTCCAGGAGGTAATCAGTGAGTTGCGGGATGTCAAAGTCATTAAGTTGGATATCAAAAGGGCAGATGTCAAAAGTTCTGCAGAGGGCATAAGAGCACTAAAAAGGTAAATCAGAGCAAATAAAACAACAGAGACCGGTGATTCAAGGAGGAGATTCTGGCAGTACAAAAATTTTTGGCAAATGGTATGTAATTAATAATACCAACAACTGTTATACATACCTCTGTGCCTATTAAGTATCAGACACCGTTAGGCATTTTACATCATTTGATGATTTAATACCTTCATTAACTCTATGAGAAAGGAATTGTTACATTAAACAGGAGGAAAATGAAATGTGGAGAGATGAAGAAACGTATTCAAGGTCATACAGCTGTTCAAGAAGACAGATGTCAAACTCACTTCTGTCATACTCAAAGGCCCATTTTTCTTAACACCATACAAGCCTTCCCTACTTTTCCTACTACTAAGTGTACTGTGTAAGGATTTATCAGTTTATCTCCCAGACTGTGGTACTGTCCACCATAAAGGTAGGTTCAAAAGCCTTCAGCTTAGCTGGGCTCTGGTTCCAGCTCTCATTAAGCCAGCATATCCTCACTGGCAACTGTTTCACTGTTGTTTTGTTGTTTGTGTGACTGATACTGCTTTCGACTCTTTGTTCAGAGGCTAATCCCAAATCCATATCCACATTAGCCAGTGCCATTGGCTCCGTCCATTGGCTTGCTCCTATTTCCCATTTTCTGGATCCCTTCAGAATCTTTCTAGTGTGTTAATTCTGGACCAGTTGTTGACTGTGACAGTATGTAAAGACTTGAAGCATCTGCCAGGCGTCTGCCAGATGGTTGAACTCTAGTGAATGGCACTGTCCTACCAGCGACTGAGGAGTGGCCAAATATTTTTCTGCTTAATTAAAAAGCTCCTGCAGCATTTCACAGGGTACAAACCTGGGATTCAACTCATTTCTAAGAGATGCAAAAATCCGAAAGATTATAATAATGATCACAATAATATGTGATATTTAGCAAGTGCTCTGAGTATTTACCGTGTGCCCAATGCTGCTCCAAGTACTTTAGATGTATCGTTTAATCTTCTCAACAACTAGAGAGGGAGGTATTATTGGCCCCATTTCACAAGCGAAGAAACTAAAGCACAGAAAAGTTAAGCTACCCACTCCACACAGCTGGAAAACAGTAAAGCAGGGATTTGAACGCTGACAATCTGGTTTCAAAGTTCCTAACTGTTGCCTGTACCGTGTTCAGGAAAGGCAGGAGTTTGGATCTTGGTACTATTTACTTGGCCCATGAAAAGGGGCCAAACCCAAAGAATAAGGAAAAGCAAAAGGTCTCTTACAGAAACCTGGTTCATTCATGATAAGAAAGCAAATACTATTAACAGCCAGAGCATGCTGAGTTCCTCCTCCGTGCCATTTATAGACATCCTGCCATGTAATCTCACAACCTATGAGACAGGGTCTTCACAATAACTCCAGTTCACAAAGGAATTCAGACTTCAAGATAAGTGTGTGGTCCAAGGATACAGTCAGTAAAAGACAAAGGACTCTCTATCAGATACCTAATGTCGTAGTAATGCTGTATAACAAATCACACTAAAACTTACTCTCCTACAACAGTTATTACAACTATCTTACAGTCTTACACCATTATTCAGACTGACACTTTGGCTTGTTTTGGCTGAGCCTTTCCTCTGTTCTTTGTAGCAGTCTTCATGCATCTGAAGTCAGCTGTGGGTCAAGAAGGCAGTTTTGCTGATGGTTACTGGGCTCTCTCGTTTCTGGGATTCAACTTAAACAACTGAGCTGACTTAGCTCTTTCCCACATGACACAGGACGTCCAGAAAGACACAGATATACGCAAGACCGCTAGAGGGCGCTACTTGGAACTGGCACATCGCACTGCCTTCTACCATTTTGTTAATCAAAGCAAGGCACAATGCCCACTTAAGATTCTAGCATTGAAAAATAGAGGTGGCAAGCTACAAAATCATGTAGCACAGGGTACAAATCAACAAAGTCATAAAAAATTATGGCCATCTTTATAATCGTCTACCACACAGAAATTCAAATTAATCTCGGGCTAATACCAGAGTCCTTATTGCTATGAAAAACTACCTCCAGTACAAAATTCAAGTTTGCCTGTCCTTAAACAGAACGTACATATCTCTTCTCTGGGCACTTACAAAGATTTCACTCCACTCTCTCCCAAGCTTGCATTATTTCTGAAGATAAGTCGGATGTAATTCTTCTCTTTGCTTCTCTATAGGTAATTTTTTTAAAATCTGGCTTCTTTCAAGATGTTTTTCTTTATCTTTGATTTTCTACAGTTTGACTATGATCTGCCCAAGTATAGCTTTTTTTTTTGGCATTCTTTGTGTTTTCTGAGCTTCCTGGATTTGCCATGTGGTGTTTTACATTAATTTGGAAAAATTCTCAGGCATTATTGCTGCAAATATTTCATCTGTTCCTTTCTCTCTTTCTTCTCATTCTTTTATTCCAATTACAAGCATGTGATAGCTTGTGTAGTTGCCCCACAGTTCTCAGATATCCTGTTCTATCTTGTTATGGACGTCGTTTTTCTTTTTGCTTTTCAGTTGGGGAAGATTCCATTAACAAACATATCTTCCAACTCAGAGATTCTTTTCTTAGCCATATCTGGTCTATTAATGAGCTCATCAAAGACATTTCATTTCTGTTACAATGTTTTAGATCTCAGTATTTCTTATTGTTTCCTTCTTAGAATTCCCTATCTCTGCTGACATTACCCATCTGTCATTTTTTTGATTTGACACATAGCAGCCGTACACATCTTGAGGGTACATAGTGATGTTTCAATACATACAATGTACAGTGGTCAAACCAGGGTAATGAGCACTTCCATCACCTCACACATCTATCATTTCTTTGTGTTGAGTACATTCAAAAGGCCTCTCTTCTAGCGCTTCAAAAATATGTAACAAATTATTGTTACCCACAGTCACCACACAGTTCTACAGAATACCAGAACCTACTCCTTCCCCTCCCCAACCCCTAGTAACCATTACTGTCTGTACTCTCTCCTTTCATGAGATCAACTTTTGAACTTTCCATATGAGTGAGAACATTCAGTATTTATCTTTCTGTTCCTGGCTTGTCTAATTTGAAATAATGTCCTCCATGCGCATCCACATTGGCTGGAATAAAAGAATTTCATTCCTTTTTGTGGAAATATAATATTCCATTGTGAATATAGATCTCATTTTCTTTTTTTTTTTTTTTTTTTTTTTGCATTTTTTGGGCAGGGCTGGGTTTGGATCCACCACTTCCGGCATATGGGGCCAGCGCCCTACTCCTTTGAGCTACAGGAGCCTCCCAATCTCATTTTCTTTACCCATATTTTGATGACACATAGGTTGATTCATTATCTTGGTTATTGTAAGTTGTGCTGCAATAAACCTGGAGATGTAGGTATTTCTTCAGTATACTGATTTCCTTTTCTTTGGACATATACACAGTAGTAGGATACTGAATCATACAGTAGTTCTAGTAGCAGTTTGGGTTTCATTTTGTTTTGTTTTTGAGAAATTTCCATACCGATCTCCACAGTGGCTGTACTAGTTTACATTCCCACCAACAGTGTATAGTTATTCCCTTTTCTCTGTATCACAGCATTTGTTATTTTTCATCTTTTTGACAGTAGCCATTCCAACTAGAGAGATATCTTCTTATGCTTTTATTACCTATCTGCTTTTTAATGTTGTGTGTGTGTGTATATATATATATATATATTTTTTTTTTTTTTTTGCAGTTTTTGGCAGGGGCCGGGTTTGAAACTACCACCTCTAGTATATGGGGCCAGCGCCCCATTCCTTTGAGCCACAGGCACCGCCCTGTTGTATACTTTTTAAATCAAGCCCTTAGCATATTAATCACACTTATTTTAAATTCTCAGAATAATTCCAACATCCCTGCGTTATCTCAGTCTGGTTTTGATGCTCGCTGAAAGCCAGACATGACAAGACCATCTAAAAAGAAGTCCACTTTTCAGCTTTTGGCTCAGAGAAGGCCAAAGTGCAACTTTCTAAGGGACACACCAGCCACCCTTATGCTGCCTAAGTTTGACCCCAATGAGATCAAAGTCATGTACCTGAGGTGCACCAGTGGTGAATTTGGTGCCACATCTGCCCTGGCTCCCAAGCTAGGCCCCCTAGGTTTGTCTCCAAAAAAAGCTGGTGATGACATTGCCAAAGCAACCGGTGACTGGAAAGGTCTGAAGATTACAGTGAAACTGACTATTTCGAACAGCCAGACCCAGATGGAAGTGGCACCTTCTGCCCCTGCCCTCATCATCAAAGCCCTCAAGGAAACACCAAGAGACAGAAAGAAACAGAAATGCATTAAACGCAATGGAAATATCACTTTCAATGAGATTGTCAACATTGCCAGACAGATGCAGCACCCATCTTTAGCCAAATAACTCTCTGGAACCATTAAAGAGATCCAAAGGACAGCCCAATCTGTGGACTGCAATGTGGGTGGCCACCACCCTCGTGACATCACAGATGTCATCAACAGTGGTGCAGTAGATGCCCAGCTGGTTAAAAAATACAATGGAAAATGTTTCAGTAAAGAATCATTTGACACCTACCCCACAAAACAGAAGTCCAATAAATAGGCCATCAGTGATATGGTGGTAAGGTATGTGGAGAGAGTAAATGCTCCATAGTTCGAGAATTAGTTCTCAGTTTGTTAGTGAGCCCGTGCCCGTGGGCTATGAACTTCATAAACACTTCCCAATTCCACTGACACCACCCCTGTGGAACTGAATGGCTAGAGGGGACTGGAGTTAAGTATGTTCTTTCCCCTAGGTCAGCGAGGCTCTGAAAATCCCAACAGGTTAGGTTTCTAGTAAAACAGTTTTTCTGGAGGGCAGGCCATATTTAGAACAGAATGCTCCAGAAGCAGGAGAGGGAAATTTCCTCCTGCTCCCCCCACGTATATCCCACTAGAAGCAGGAGGGGGAATTTTCCTCTGATACTCAACGGTGAGATCCTGGTAGAGCTCCTAGACGTAAAACTCTCAAAAGTGGGGTCTTCCTGTGACCCCCTGAAATTCCTAACTCTCTGCTTATGGACTCTGAGCCTCTGGCCATTCCTTCATTAATCACGGTTCAGGTTTTCCCACCCCAGAACTTCTTCCAAGGAGGCTTCTGCTCATGAGAAGTTAAGATTATCTGTGTTTGCCTGTGTGGCTCTCCAATCTGTGAGGCACTGGCTCTCCCTGTGACATCATTTCTCTAATAGATCTAAGAAGTTGTTAATTTGTTCTGCTTACTTATGTTAGGATGCAATGACCACTTCTAAGTTTTTACATGCCAGGCGAAAACCAAATCTTCCAGACTAGAAACCAGAAGTTTTCTTTTCTGGCCAATGTTTATACAAGTTTCTAGTAAGCTGGATTTATCTTCCCAAATGCTTGTTGGAGGACCCCAAGAAAAATGGAAAATAAGAGGTAGGAGGCTAAAAGCAGCTTCAAACAGGGAAGACTGCAGTTTTGCCTGAATGCACCTGGAAGTGTTTCTCTGTGGACATCTACGCTCTCTGTAACGATTGCCTCACTGCAGAAAGGGGGTGAGTGATGAGACCTAAGACAATTTTTACTAGTGGGACTTATCCCACGTATTTATAGTGACTAAACTAGTATATTCAGTAGAAACCCAGGAAAGTCAAAATTCCTTGAGGCCTAAACAAAATAGCAGCCAAAATCTCAAAATCTCATTTCCAGTTTCCTGCCCCCATCTCAGCGTCGGCGTGTACTGAGCATTGAGCTTTTTCACATTTACCCTCCTCATTTGAATTCAATGTTTCGTGTTGGGAAAGGGCCACACTGAGACAAGAGACGGCCCCCGAATCCAGCACACTAACTGCTATCTGGGTTTCAACATGATTAAATCCTCCAATCTTCATATGGCTTTGAATGCCTCAACTTGAACCACCCATTGCTCAAGTATCACCCAGAACTAGTTCCTCAGTCTTGATTAAAATTAGAAGCAATGCAGAGAATAGGTTACATTATACTCTTTTATTATTATTATTAATGTTTTCAATGAAAAAGTTTTTAAAAGAGAAGCCAGGTTATGAGACACAATCTCTTGGAACTCAAATAATAATAAAAGTAACCAATGAAGGAGATACAAAAATAACCCAAAGAAATAGCTTATTTACATCCAAGTCTGCTTTTCTCTTAAGTTTGGACAAAGTCTACTTTAGCTAACAAACTCCTTCCTTTCCAGGAAAAGTGCATTTGTTTCAGGTACTGTTTGTATTCCTGGAGGAAAAGGAAAGATGAATTCTGAAGGGAAGGATATCCTGGGGATATAGCTTGGTAAATGATATGACATTTTCCCATTCTTGTTTAATATCATAAAGGAATAAATATGGGTGACATGGAAC
>CAUYQV010049760.1:0-10793 GCA_963574575.1 Galagoides demidoff | reverse complement strand
TTTCTACTTTTTTAGTAGAGACAGGATCTCACTCTTCCTCAGACTGGTCTCAAACTCCTAAACTCAAGCAATCTACCTGCCTCAGCCTCCCAGAGTGCTAGGATTACAGGCGTGAACTACTGCACCTGGCCCACTTTTTTTTAAAAATTTACATTTATTTTAAAAGAAAACTGCGCATCTTGAAATGGAAAAATCATAAATTTTGGTGTTCTAATTATGTATTTTTATTTATTTTATTTTATTTTTTTGAGACAGAGTTTCAAGCTGTTGCCCTGGGTAGAGTGCTGTAGCATCATAGCTCACAGCAACCTCAAACCCTTGGGCTTAAGTGATTCTCTTGCCTCAGCCTCCCAAGTAGCTGGGACTACAGGTACTTGCCACAACGCCTGGCTATTTTTTTGTTGTAGTTGTCATTGTTTAGCTGGCCCAGGCTGGGTATGAACCCACTAGCCTTGGTACATGTGGCTGGCACTGTAACCACTGTGCTATGGGCACCAAGCCTCATTATATATTTTTTAAAAACATGTTTAAAAATACATAAAGTAATGTTTACCAATGTATCAACTAAGATCATCTCATATACCTCCAGTGATGCACATATACATTTCTGGGAAATGCTGTCCTAGCAAAAACTCTTAACCTCCCAGTGTTGAGAATAAACTAAGTATAGGAAAGAGAGATTGTCTACAGTGTTCATGCTACATCTGCCCATGCCTTTGTGTACTACTGGCAACCACAGGCAGGCACTGTTCCACCCCAGCAGAAGTTTAGGGGCAGAGTGGTGGCAGTAGCAGTAAAGAACTCAGGATGGAATTCCTGAGTAACCCAGATCCTTTTTACTCGTTTTTTTGTCTCAGGTGTGAGTGTTGAGCTTTTTCAAACTTTTCTCTCTCATTTCTTCTGTTATTAACTATTATAATAAACTACTAAAATGTCCTTATATATTCCAATTGTTTGTATTTTAGTAGAGCTCTTATGGAATGTAATTACTTAGAAAGAGAGTAGAGGTGTCCTGAAAAACCTGGGAAAAGGCCAGGAAGCTCGAGGGGGACATTGGGATTCTGCAGACTCCTCAGCATATGCCTTGGCAGTAGGAGGCTGAAAGAATCATAAATAGTAGACACAGAAGCCTAGGGAAGAAAGCAAGCAAGCCATGGTCTGGGGTCGAGAAGGAAGAAGTAGCTGTGGAAAAGACTTGGGACTGGTATTTCTGGAGTTGGCAATGATAAAAGGCCTCATTCTATTTCATATTAATGTCACTATATCTCACCACAACATGATAGAAATTTTTGACGGTATTCTTTTATCCCAAACTACAGGAAAAGTTTCACTTCCATTTTATGGATTTATGAGATCCTACTTATATACACAATGGACATTAAGACTCTGTTTACCTTTGCAAAGGCAGGAAGACAAGTCTTTAATCACTGAGCAAATCCTACTGTGGCAATAACAGAAAAGGACAATATGGGGTTTAGAAAATCTGAGTTCTAGCCATACCATATACTTCTTAAGGAATCCCAGCCAAAACAAATACCCTCTGTGAGCATTAGTTTCTTAACCTATAAATAAGGGAATGGTACATCTGGTGACTCCCTGAGTTTCTTTAGGGCCACAGATTCTGTAACCTTCACTTTTCCTCACCTTCTCAGCAATAAGGATTTCTCTGGCAACACACTTCCTTTACATAATAGCTGATACCAATTACCACCAGGAAAAAAATGTACTATGAGTATTTGGGTTGTGGTGGTAATTATATACTCTGACATGGTTTATAAGCAGGGGAGGGGAAGGGAGAAAAACAGTGTGTGTTGTATTAATAGAAAAATCAATGGTTTTCAGTAGGACATTGGTATGGTCAGATCTGTATTTAAGGATGAATACTATGGAGGCGGCAAGCAGGACAGAAATAAGGTTAAACTAATTTTGAAATTAGCAAGGTGGGCTAGGAATGGGAGGAATCAGACCACATAGGAAACAACTGTAACAATCTAGGTAAGAAATAATAAGGCCCTGTATTTGGATGTATTGAGATGAATATAGAAGATAGGAAAGATTCAAAAGTCACTGGGCACCCCATAAATGCATCAATTAACAAAGTTATAATTTAATAAAAAATAATTAAAAAAAAAGTCACTGGGGAGGTGGTGAAAACGTAGAAATTAATTATACAGGGTAGCCATAAAGTTCATGTGCAATTTTAAATTTATTTATTTATTTATTTATTTTTTGAGACAGAGCCTCAAGCTGTCCCCCTGGGTAGAGTGCCATGGCATCACAGCTCACAGGAACCTCCAACTCCTGGGCTCAAGTGAGTCTCCTGCCTCAGCCTCCCAAGCAGCTGGGACCACAGGCACCCACCACAATGCCCGGCTATTTTTTGGTTGCAGCCATCATTGTTGTTTGGTGGGCCCGGGTTGGATTCAAACCCACCACCTTAGGTGTATGTGGCTGGCGCCTTAGTCACTTGACCCACAGGCGCCGAGCCGCAATTTTAAATTTACGGCCACCCTGTGTAAGGTAGTATGACACAGAGCAAGCAATAATGATGAGTCAAATTTCTAGCCTGTATGAATGGCACCAATAACTGAAATAGAACAATGGGAGTAAGGGGGCAGGGCTCAAAGTTCAAACAGGAAAAAAGAGTGACCATGTTAAAAACATAAAATATCCTACTAAAACAATTTTTTTATAAAATCACATAGCCATTCCATGGGTACAGTGGCTTGTGCCTGTAATCTTAGCACTTTGGGAGGGTAAAGTTGGAGGACTGCTTAAGGTCAAGAGTTCAAGACCAGCCTGAGCAAGAGTGAGACCCCATCTCTCCAAAAAATAGAAAAAGTAGCTAGGCATGGTAGTTTGTGCCTGGAGCCCCAGCTACTCTGGAAGCTGAGGCAGAAGGATCACTCCAGGAGTTCGAGGCTGCCCTTATCTACAATGATGACACTGTATACAAGCTTAGGCAAAAGAATAAGACCTTATCTCAAACAAAAAAATAAATAAACAAAATTATAGAGCCACTTCAGATAGACATAAAGAGCCTTTAAAGATTCTATTTAATATGGTATATTTTATTTTCTGACACACCCCCCCCCCCCGCTATTTTTCAGGTGCTAATGTTGCAAAGCTGGAAGTCTTTCTGACAAATGCACAATTACTTAGAACCTGCAGTATCTTGTTCCCTGATCCTGGAAATAGCTTCATGGAACTGATGATATGTATTGACTTAGTAGGTAAGAAGGCTCAAAGTGCTAAAACTTACTCTGCTCATTTCCAAGAGGTTGCTCCAGCATTGCCAGGATGACACTGTTATCCAAGACAAAGTACCGGAAACTATGCTTGTTTATAGTTGGCAGCCTGGAGTATTTAATCAAAGTGGTCTCATTCACCAGACTACAAGGAGAGGCAGGACCACTGGGTGAAGGAAATGCGCCAAGCAACTGCATAATACTATGGAGAATGGAAAAGGTAACAGTTAATTATCAAAGTAAAATCTTCAGTTTTCCTCACGCAGTAATGTGTCCTTCTGCTGTTCAGAATTTTAATGGATGGCCATGCTTCTTCACAGGTCAGATTTTTCTCCCCATAGTGAAGGCCATGGTGTGTTGTCCAGATTTTTCCCTCCAAGAATGAAAGGCCCATTCCTCTAGATGCAGAGAGATGCTGAGTCCCTCTCCAGAATTTTCCTCATGGTCAATGAGAACCATCTCACTCAAGAGCACAGCTTCCCTCTGGGACAGACCACATACAATGAACGGTTGACTCAGGGGCAGAACATCCCAGCCTACTATCCAGCCTAAAAGAACTCTGAAGATCATGCCAGCTTCAGAGTGCTTTGTTGCAAGTGTCTCCCTGTACCCAATCCTGTTTCCTTCATTTCCCCATAGGGATTGATCCTGAGCACTTTCCAATAAACTCCCTGCAAGCAAATTTCTCTTTAGAGTTTGCTACCCAGGTAACATGACTAACAACATTTCCACTTGAACATCCTAAGGACATATTAAAAAATCTGGGGTGGCGCCTGTGGCTCAAAGAAGTAGGGCACCGGCCGCATATGCCAGAGGTGGTGGGTTCAAATCCAGCCCTGGCCAAAAACTGCAAAAAAAAAAAAAAACCTGCTTGTGCATTCTGGGTTTCAGGATTCTAAAGAACCCTTAACCCAGAAAAGGATTCAAAGATAAGCTAAACCCCTTAATTTCTCAGATGAGGCAGGCTCAGAAAACACAGGTGATTGTCAAGAGACCAGAAACCAGGGCCTGCTGCCTTCTCACTATGTGCTCAAGAGTAGATTTTATCCTCATTTTACAGATAAAGAACTTGAGGAAGTAAGAATTACATCTCACAGAACTGTTGTAATTATTAAATAAAAGTATATAAGGAAAATTGCTCTATAAACTGGAATTTCATTCAACAAGCCTGAACTTTCACACTTGTTTATATCCATATTGATTTCTGCATACATTCAATTAATAATAACAATAACTTATGCAGCACTTACTATGTGCACTATTTTAAGCACTTTACACATATTATTTCACAGTTTCATAACAATCTCGTAAGATAGGTACTATTCTAATTCCCATTTAGAATGAAGAAAGTGAAGGAGAAAGAAAAAGTATTTTGTGATTAAAACAAAGATTTGATCTTATGGCTCAAATATCACTTAACCCTTCAGATGCATCTCATTTAGAAAACCAATATTCCACACCACCACTTTTATCATCTTAATCCTCAGCTTGAATGGCCTCTTCCTCTATTCTTTTATTCTAAGGCTTGAACCCAAAGATCTCTGATAATGGAGGGCAACACTGCTCCTTCCATTTTCTCTCCTCCTTAAATGAGGACTAAGAATTTCAAGAACCAAATGAACCTGATGTTAAGTTTAGGCCTCTAAAGATTTGCAAAAAGTAGGAGAGATACCAGTGTATCAATAATGAGAAAATGTGGCTTTGGTTTTCTAAAACAGGACAGAGATGGATATTGCAAACCATATGGGCTAAGTGACCTTGTCATGTCCCATGCAAGATTCTAAGATATTATCATACAGGTTGCAAGTAAGGAAATAGGTCACTAAGATCAAATCATACCAGCCTAACTACATTTTCTCTTCTGGATTTTAACTAGACTGGAAAGGCAGATAAATATCTCTTTAATCAAGACATAGAAGTATTTGATAGTATATCATGACAATCTTACAGATAAGATTCCTGTGAACCTGAAGGAAATCCTCCTATGACATGTTTTGTGAGTCTATCTCTGTTTATTTTTATCAACATCTTTGATTAGAACATGCAGCACAGGCTTATTAAATCTGCAGTTCATAGGCCAGGCATGGTGGCTCACGCATGTAACCCTAGCACTTAGGAAGGCTGAGACAGGAGGACTGCTTGAGCCCAGAAGTTTGAGACCAGCCTGAGCAACATAGAAAAACTCTGTCTCTACAAAAATTTAAAAATTAGCCAGATATGGTGGTACATCCTTATAGACCCAGCTACTCAAAAGGCTGAGGCAAGAAGACCACTTGAATCCAGGGTTAAGATGATGCCAATGCACTCTGGCCTAGGCAACTGAGTGACACCCTGTCTCAAAAAAAAAAGCTGTGGTTAAACTGCAGTGATAAAATATCAGAGAGCTGAGATACAAAAGAATCTTAAAAGATTGAAAATAAAGAGGTAAATCTTAGATGAAGAAATTTCAGGACTAAATGTAAAGCTCTGTGCTTTTGATACATTTGATACATTCAAATACCCCCAAACACGTAAGTACAGGATAAGAAAGTAAAAACATAGGAAAAAAACTCAAGGATTTTAGCTGACTTAATGCACATCACCAGGTTCTCAGAAACCCAGTAAGTCTCTGAGTACACTGTAATGAAAATAATACAGTCTACAGAGTATAAACATCATCAAACCACATCTAGAATATAGCACACAGTAAACCACCTGTAAGAGGCATACAGTCAAACCCACACCAGTTGAGAATTCCCAGAGTAATAAAGGTATTTGAATGTCTGTAATATAAAAAATATCTTCAGGTACTGGCAGAAATGAAACACAGAGAACATGAGCATTGCCTTCAATTACTACTGCTGCTGCCTAGACAAAAGTTATTTCACTACCAAAAGTCTGACTTAGAACCAATGGGTAGAAATTAAAGTGGGAGAGATTTTTAGCTCAGTGTAAAATATATCAAGTTTTTTTTTGAGACGGAGCCACAAGCTATGGCTCTGGGTAGAGTGCCATGGCATCACAGCTCACAGCAACTTCCAACTCCTGGACTCAAGTGTTCTCCTACCTCCACTTCCCAAGTAGCTCGGACTACAGGCACCCGCCACAACGCCCAGCTATTTTTTGGTTGCAGCCATCACTGTTGTTTTGGCGGGCCCAGACTGGATTCGAACACGCCAGCTCAGGTGTATGTGGCTGGCGCCTTAGCTGCTTGAGCCACAGGCACGGAGCCAACATAACAAGTTTTTAACAATTTAAATGGACAACTGTGAAAATTAGAAGCTAAATAACTTGGTAAATATGTCTCAAGCAAAGGGGCTGTTGAAATGACTTCTAAGACTCCCAATTTTGAATGTGTATTAGTAGGACAAGGGGAAAAAAACCCAATGTGACTTCTACCCAGATTGGGGAGATAATGCTGGCATGTATAAAATATAATGATGTACAATCATGACAACATAGAATTTCCTACTGTGTGGAACAGTCAGACAGAATGAATGCAGAGGAGAAGGCGAGTCATCTTCATCTTCACGAAGCAGAATAACTAAATAAGGTCCTGTGGAGGTAGCTAGATTTGATACGAGCACTGAACAGTGATGGATGTGGCTCAGGGAGAAACCCAGAGAAGGAGCACAAGCAGATGTGAGCACGGCCAGTTTACAACCACAAGTTCCTTCTGCCCTGCCTTGGCACATGGGATGTGTCTGACCAATGAGTTCAAACAACAAAGCAAGAAACAGAGATCTATTCAAGGTTTCCACTCACTCAAGCAACATGATCAATATGCGCTTAAAAAAGGCTGGGCATGGTGGCGTGGTTCATACCTATAATCCTAGCACTCTGGGAGGTTATGGCGAGAAGATTGCTTGAGTTCAAACATTTGAGACCACTCTGAGCAAAAACAAGAGGCTGTCTCTACTAAAAACAGAAAAATTAACCAGGCATTGTGGAGGGCTAAGATAGGAGAATTGCTTGAACCCAGGAGTTTGAGGTTGCTGTGAGCCAGGCTGATGCCACAACACTCTAGCCTGGGCAACAAAAGATTCTGTCTCAAAAAAAAAAAGTGCTTAAAGGCCACAGATGATGGCCTTTAATCCTATAATCCTAGCCCTATGAGGGGACTGCTTGAGATAGGCGTTCAAGACCGGACTAAGCAACATAGTAAGACCTTGTCTCTACAAAAAATTTAAAAATTAGCCATGCACAGTGATGCATGCCTGTAGTCGCAGCTAATCAAGAGTCTGAGGAAGGAGGATCACTTGAGCCCAGGAGGTTTGAGGTTTCAGTGAGCTATGATGAGTCCACTGTAATCTAGCCTGGGTGACAGAGACCCTGTCTCAAAAAGAAAAAAAAAATCGTGCTTAAGGGTGATGAGTTTAGCAATAGAAATCTAGATGAACAGGAAGGGTTGAGAATGAAAACAGGGAAATCAGGCAAGAAGTAAAGAGGGCCAGGACTAGTATGCCATCTGAGGTTACACAGGATGGAGGAAATACCTTACAAAAATAAAGTCTACTAGACTGAGTCACTGGCTTTACACTGGAAATGAGAGAAAAGACAAATCAGAGAGACAACCAAGCTTCTGTTCTGGCATAACAAGCAAACAGCAGCACCATTAACAACTGTGAGACAACAGAAAAATCTAGCTGGGCACATGTTTAATTATGACAGTACTCTTGAGGGCACCCATCAAGTCTGAGGTATCATTTTTAGAGAATACTATCTCAGCTGTAGAGAAATAGATGAGCCATCTAAGATAATTACTGGCAAGGTTAGGGAGAAGCATCCTGGATCTCTCTATTCCTGGGCATATATCCAATCCTCACTGCCGGTCGTGCTCTCAAAGAACCCCCCTTTCAGGCCAGGAGGGAGCAAACTTACTGTTGTATAATGAAGAGTTCCCAGTGAAAAATGTCCTTGCCCTTTCTCTCCATATCCTTCTTAGTTTTCAAGGCATACATCAAGTTCTAGTTTCATGACACTTTTAAGGCTACCCCAGCCCACACGGTCTTCTCTCTGAACTTTTATTTCTTCTAGTAATAAAATCAGTATAGGAACATGTGTCAGCAACTCATACTTTTCTGGTTTTCTAGCTATTAGTCAAACTTCCACAAAGTCACTGAAAGTCCAACATGAACACAGTACTGAAACTACAGGATGCACTCTTCTTAAAATTTACTGAATGACCTAACCCCGTGAGGAAGAGAAACAAATCCAACTTAACTGTGCACATCCCAAGTAAGCAACTGAACTTACAGAAGATGGTGGGATCTTGGTAAGGGCTGGTTTACAGACAAATCTTCAAGTGGTCTTGTCTGTCATTTTACTAAGACAAAGATGGGTCAACCCAGACTGACTTAACACCCCTCCTTTGTACTTTCATAAAAATATTCCGGGTCTTCCATTCTTCTAAGTGAAGTATCCCAAGAATGAAAAACAAACACTACATGTACTCAATACTAAAATAGGAATTAACTGATCAATGCTTATATGCATGTATCAATGTAAAACTCAACAAAATCAAGCAGGGTACAGTGGGAGGACAGTATGGGTAAATTCACATCTAATGAGCACAGTACTTGCTATCTGAGTGAAGGGCACACTTACAACTTTGACTCAATCTGTACAAAAACAAATTATATAACCAAAACATGGAATTTAAAAAAAAAACTTTTCTGGGTCTTCCTCCACACTTATCCTTTCATAAGCCCCATCTTTCCATCTGTGCTTCCCCTAATCTCCACACAATTGTTCTCTTCAGTCCATAAACAAAACTGTCTTCCTTCCCTCTTTCCTCTCTCCTCACTTACCACCCAAGCACAAACTCTCTCAACCTCTGTCTCTACCACTGTACCACCAAAATGACTGAAACAGCAGTCTTGTATGTTCTTAACCACCTTGTCTTGCAGCTCAAACTTTACCCATCTTCTCAGAGTCATTTTCTCTAGGAATGTTACTCTGATTTCCCCTTATCTGGAAGTACTCATTTCCTCCTTCCGATGCTCAAGCAATGTATTTGCACCTCTTCTCTTGAAACATTTATTTTCCAGTGTTACAGCTACTTGTGTTCACATCTTATCTTCCCTACTGGATAAGATGGTGTAGACGTGGTGATGCTGTGGCTGTATCTGATTTATCTTTATGATGCTATTACCAGCTCTTAAGAGACAGTTCATAAATCTTGGCTGAACGAACCTGTATTATATAAAGGGTGTAGCAAAGAATATGGACCACTGTGTTGGGCAGCAGACCTAATAGGGAAATCACAGACAGATTCTGCCTTTGGACTTAGCCATCAAAGTGAGGGGCTGGAGCAAGTCTCTCCAAGACCCTTTCCAGCTCTAACAGGACAGGACTTGCACTACCATCAACCAGTGTAGAGAAACAAGGACTCACAGCTAAGAATGGGGTTTTTACATAAAGGAAAAAAAAAGAAAACAAGGATTTAAAACTGTCAGCCCCAAGTTCCTGGTTTCTTATGGTCTAAAAAACAATTTAAAACAAATTTTTTTTTCTTTCTGTTTTATTTCTGGAGAAAAAGGGGCTCAGTCACTTAATGTGAAGCAATCAGGGAAGAGAAGAAACCACACAGATCACTGTTAACCCCATCTACCTCCTAGGAGTAATTCCTGTGTGGTCACTTTCATACCATGTTAGGGTGGCTTCAGCAGCATCCTTTACCCTCATAGATGCAGGGTTTGGCTCCTTATCTCCTTTGTACTTGACCTCTTGCTCACTGTTCTTGGACTTACTTCCTGAGATACCCAGTTCCACAATCTCCAGTACTTCCTTAAGGCAGTCCTAGAAGAAAGAGAAGCAGACCAATTTTTGTAACACAGCTTTCTAATGAACAGAGAAGGAAATCCATCAAAATGCTAACAGTGCCTGTGTTTTGGCAGAAGTACTCCAGTTTCTTCCCAATTTTCTTTAATAGGTATATATTAATTTCATTGTAATATAATAAATTTTATACCCTCTCCAATTCCTCTTGAAAGAACTAAATTTGAGTGTTCAGAGAGTTAGATATGTTAAAATTCAATCCAACTTTATCAATCACAATCCTTGTAAAATTGCCATACACTGCAAATCGTGAAAGTGCAAGTGAAGGAATGTAACAATTGTTCAGTTACATATTACAAAGGGAAGCTCATCAGTGACTGACATTTTTTAAGCAATTTCTGATATGGTAAGTTTAGAAACCATAATGAAAATAACTAAGATTAGTTCAACAATATTAGTTTTATAATTACATAAAGGCCTCTATAAAGACCCTGGCATCTCTAATTTATACTGTGATTTTTTTATAATGCCTGCCACACTATAAGGAGAGCATTACATGGAATGATGGCCGGGAAAGCAGACTAGACATCTGTACCCACTTCAAAGTGGAGAAATGGGCTCGGCGCCTGTCAATCGGCTAAGGCTCCAGCCACGTACACCTAAGGTGGCGGGTTCGGATCCCCAGCCCGGGCCCGCCAAACAACAATGATGGCTGCAACCAAAAAATGGCCAGGCATTGTGGCGGGCGCCTGTGGTCCCAGCTACTTGGGAGGCGGAGGCAGGAGA
>CAUYQV010049759.1:0-17586 GCA_963574575.1 Galagoides demidoff | reverse complement strand
GGTCCCAGCTACTTGGGAGGCGGAGGCAGGAGACTCGCTTGAGCCCAGGAGTTGGAGGTTGCTATGAGCTGTGATGCCATGGCACTCTACCCAGGGGGATAGCTTGAGGCTCCGTCTCAAAAAAAAAAAAAAAAAAAGATTTACGATAGTGCCTGCAAGGTTTGGATTCCTGAGCTTACACTGCTGCCTCAAGGAGGTAGTTAAAAACCCGACCCCAGGGACCTTGTCTTCAGATTCCACAATTAGAAGATGGGCCTCGCATAGCATACAGGTCCAAGATCACCATGGAGAGATAAGGGTTTACTGCCAGGATTCTAATGTCATAAACTAGAAATGAAAGAGCCATGACACCAAGTTACTCTACCCAGGGTGAGACTCTGTCTCAAAAAAAACAAAGAAAGAAAGACTTTTGGTTTCATTTTTGATTTTTATTGGGAGGAGAGATTTCTTTTAGCTTATGATTCAGGCTTTTGTGATCGTCAATTATTCCTATTTCAGTTTTTAAAATACAGTGTGAATATACAATTCACAAGGACAAGTTCAGGGGACAAGCTCCTAAAAATTTCACATAATTCAAAACTACCCAATTCTTCCTCCGGAGAAATAAATATAAAGAATAACATTCTTAGAACACATATGTCAAAAGCCTCCATTTCTTAGAGCAAATGTTTAAGTGCTTTTTAAAAAAATAAACTTCTCATTTTGGAAAAAGTCTTAGACTTACAGAAAAGCTGCAAAGATTCCCCCTACTGTTGACATCTTATGCTACCAAGGTACATTTGTCAGAACTAAGAAAACAAGATTGGTACTATTAACTCAACTCAAGATTTTTATATGGATTTCACTAATTTTTTTCATTAATGCTCCTTTTTTGTTTGTTTTATTCCAAAATCCAATTCAGTTTTAAGTACTTTTTAGTTTGGGGAGGATTCACATTATTTGTAATTTGCACAAACTCATAACATTTTTATGTCACCATATTTCAAATTTGCAAAATTTCAATTGGCACAAAATGTAACTGCACTGTTTATCCAAAGACTTCCTATAGGTTTTAATGTAAGAATGGCTGCAGAATTAACCTACTGCCATGCACTGAGTCAATGGCGTTCAAATTGGAATGGCAGGGGGCTGACAGGGGTATATCTTATATTGGATTTAGCTGATGATTTCATTTGTAGAAAATCACTAGGAGAGAAAATCGTAGGTAAAAAAATATTCAGAAAAATTTAAGAAATACTAAAGACTAACAAGCCAAAAACTGGATAGGATCATATTATAAGAAGGAAAGTTGCCTAGTCACGCATGATTTTTTATACAAATAATTAAAACTTCTTACTTCAAAGAACATACAAGCAAACTATATATTCACATATTGCAAAATATTCCCTATTTGCTGTTATTATTAATATTTTAAAAATAGAAAAAGCTCTTACAAATCAACAGAAAAATGGACTGAGGGTATAATCAATTTATGGCCAATAAGCATCTGAAAAAAACACTCAACTCATTACAAATAAATGCAAATTCAATGGCAACATTTTTCTAACTTATCAAGCTGGTGATGGTAATGCACACTGTGGGCTAATGTTCAAAGAACAAGGAACTCTCATGCATTGCAATGGAAGTGAAACTTGCAGCTTTTAAAATGACAACTCAGCAATATATTAATACATGTTTCAGTTATCTGTTATTAAGGCATAAACCACTTCAAAATGTAGTGGCTTCAGTCCACAACAATTGATTATTTCCCACATTCCTGTGAGTTGGCAAGGTGGTCTTCTTCACCATGAAACCCATTAGCCAGGATCCCTCTACACTGCCCTCTGAGGGGAGGCTAGCTGAGGCTAGAATGCCTAATGCTTCCTTTCTTTTCCAGAAGCCTTTCCTTCTATGTGGCCTCTCATTGTTTAAGAACCTGGCCCAAGGATACTTCATGTCAAGTGGATTTCAAGGAAGAAAAACCATAAGCAAACAGAGCTCTCCAGGACAAGGTCTGCAAGTGGTGAAATACTAGAGCTTATTTGTACAGGCTCATGAGAGCCTTTTGTATGTGTTTTGTCTCTACTCCATGGTCAATAATATATTACATGGTTGATAGCTTGTACAGGTATTTACAGCACAGAAATTGGCAAATGCTATCAATCAGTGCTTTACATTTTTTTCATTGAGCTAGTTTTCCAGAACACTACTGCCTGAAAGTCACACAGCATCACTTCAGTTCCATTATTTGTCCGAGCATGTCACAAAACCAAGCCAGAGTCAATATGGGAGGGGGAACAGATTCCATCTCTTGTTCAGAGAAGTAGCAATGAATCTGTGGCCATCTTTAAGCCACTACAGTTTTCCCTCTAGCCACAGATTATTTACATTCTTTCCACATGCAAAATATGCTTACATGTTTCAAGATATCCTAAAGTCTCATCTCATTAAAGCATCAGGCTCAATATTTATGATCAGTTCTAGGCCCAGATGTGGCTGTGGCTCCTCTGGATCTGCTTCTCCGAATCTGGAGATGTGTAAACTGTTTTCTCCTCCTCCCCATCATCCCCAGTTCCCTCACCCCCACTAGGAATGCAACAGCAAGAAAGGGACAGGAAAACCACAGTAGACATTCCAATCAACGACAGGAAGAATGTGTCTATAGCAAGTCTAAAATCTGCCTGGACACATGTTGTCAGACCCTTTACTCCTAGAACTGGGAGCCCAACTCGGGCTGAATCGTCCAAAATGACTTTATTCTCAGGGCTTCTGCAGGTGACTGCTTTTCATTCAGCAGACTACCCAGGGTTCTTTACAGCATGGTAGCTGGATTCTAAAGTGCAAAGGAGAAATGCAGGCCTCTTAAAGACTAGACCCACAACTAGAATATTGTCACCATACCTAGTATTGCCTGATTTAGCAAATAATAATACAGAATTCTCAGTTAAATTTGCATTTCAGGTAAACAAAAAATAATTTGTTTAGTATAAATGTGTCTCAGTTTTGTTTACCTGACATTTAAATTTAACTGGTAAATGGAGAAACTACTGTTTTCCTACACTCCTCACACAACACTTCTAACACCAAATGCATGGATTTTTTTCCCTCTACAACAACCGATTTCCCAGTTCTCAGTGGATCCCAGCTGAGTGTCCTACAATTTAACTCAATTTTGACAATAACTCCCAAAGTTAGTGCAAATCCCACAGGTTAAATGCTCAGTTCCACAAAACTTCCCCCCAATACCCACTTCAGATGCCAAGCATGAATGGTGGTCCTCAGTTTATCCATCACCACAGTCTGACTTGGCTACAATCAGAGGTTCCCACAACCCCTTCCTTGGTTTTAGTAATTTGCTAGAATGGTTCACAAACCCAGAAAAAGTATGCTTTTTATTTCTGCTTTATTACCAAAGGAAAAAATTAAAAAGAAAGCTTTAAAGGATAATAATAAATAGCCAGATGGAAACTATGCGTAGAGCAAGGTGTAGAGGTTGGGTGCAGAGCCTCTGTGCCCCTCCAGGTCCATCACTCTCGCAGCACCAACACATGTGCATCATTGAATCCCTTCATTGAGCTGTTTGGAGGTTCCATTACATTCCCACAGCATGATTGATTAGATCCCTGGCCATTAGTAATAAAGCTCAATCTCCAGCCCCTCTTTCCTCCCTGGAGGCTGGAAGGTGGTATTGAAAATTCCAACCCTCTGATCACAATATTGATTCCCTTGACAACCAGCCCTTCATCTTTAGGGGATTTCCAAAATTCATCTTGCTAACATAAACTCCAGTGTGGTTGAAAGGGGCTTGTTATGAATGACAAAAGATGTTCCTTTCACCTCTATCACTCAGGAATTTCCAAGGATTTTAGATGCTATGTGCCAGAAACTGGGGATGAAGGCTAAACATATATTCTTTATTATACCACAGTATCACAACTAGACATCCTGTATTTTATCTGCTGACCCTACTTCCACAACATTCCAAGGGTCAAAGAAAATCATTCAAAGATAAAGGAGAGAAATCGCCATCTGATGGATAAATATAGAGAGAGGAGGGAATGGTGGCCATCTTTATAAACTACCACACTGAAGCAAAGGCTTTGAAAAATGTCCACCTCATTATGAAACCAGTGATTCTATTTCTAGGGATTTTTCTAAACACATGAGTAAATATGAGTCAAAGATTAGCTACGTGGATGTTCGTTGCAGAATTTCTTATAATAGTGAAAAATAGTATTATATATATCCATATAACAATGTTATGTTAACTGTTAAAATATATGATACCCATCTCTTTATTCTCTCTTCTAAAAAATATTTATTGAGATCTTAATATGTGCAAGGTACTTATTGTGTCTAGCCCTGAACATAAAATAAACAACACAGTTAATGTCTGTCCTTAGGAATCACAAAGGCCAAAGAAGAAAGAATGACATTGAACAGATAATCATACATCTGAGTAATAGACTATAAATGGGATGATTACTATACAGGAAAAACATTGGGTGCTATGAAATCATCAAAAGTTCTAATCTACTTGGGGCTCTTTTAGGGAAAGAGACAAGAAATAAAGGCAAAAGGGGAAGGGGAAGAGAATGTCAGGCAGAGTAAGCAGTGCTAAGGGTTTTTTTTTGTTTGTTTGTTTGTTTTGTTTTTTTTTTTGAGACAGAGCCTTAAGCTATCCCCCTGGGCAGAGTGCCGTGGCATCACAGCTCACAGCAACCTCCAACTCCTGGGCTTAAGTGAGTCTCCTGCCTCCATCTCCCAAGTAGCTGGGACCACAGGTGCCCGTCACAACGCCCGGCTATTTTTCAGTTTCAGCCATCATTGTTGTTTGGCAGGCCGGGCTGGATTCAAACCCGCCACCTTAAGTGTATGTGGCTGGTGCCTTAGCCACTTGAGCCACAGGCCCTGAGCCATGTGCTAAGGGTTTTAAGTACATATTGATTCATATTAAGAGACAATCGTATATGGTCATACACAGTTAGGCATGAGATGCTAATTAGACATCCCAGTGGAAATGCCAAATAGTATTTAGATATGCAAATCAGAAATCCAGAAGAGGCAAGATGGCCAACTGAAGCCAGCTTTAAGCAGAGGCTCCAGTCCAGAGGGAGAAATAATGGCCAGAACAAACCCAATAAAGTGGAAGATTGGGAGTTGAGTAGAGAAAGAGAATTAACAGGTTCCCATCACCCCTGCTGAGGCAAGCTGGGACTCCAGGGAAGCAAATTTCAGGTACAAAACCCATCCCAAAGAAGACAGGAATCCTTCCCCTCCCTCCCCCCATGAGAGTAGCTTGAGGAGAGTAGTGAACAAAAGACCTTTTGTTTCATCAGAGAAGACTGAGGGCCAGGACTCCCTCCACCGAGACATACTGCTGCAAGCCCAGGCAGTCTCTTGCCTGGGCTAAAAGTTGAACTAATATTCTCCCTTCCTTCCTGAACTCCCAATCCACCCCTCTCCCATCTCCTGGCAGTCTGAAAGACTACCCACTACAGAATCCAGAGTGTCTGGCAGATTTTTGCTAGGGTGGAGCATCTCACAAGCTGTGGGACAGTTGTGCTGAAACTATAACTTTAATAGAGACAGGGAGTCACAAGGGGAGAGAGACTTGCCCCATGTTGGAAAGAGCATAGTGCGGAACTCATGCCACCAACCACAGGGTAGGTAGGTGGAGGATGGCAGCAGTGCCCACTTCTGCTAGCCAGGGCACTGCCCTCCCCCCCCCCACCCAGCTCCCTGCCTGGGTCTTGCAACCCCTGTGGCTGGTGGCTGGTGGCTTCACTCTCCAACTCCCCACCTGACTCCTACGGCCTGTGGCTCCACCCTCCAGCTCCCCACCCTACTCCTGTGGCCCACAGCTTTGCCTTCCAGCTCTCCACCAGCTCCTGCAGCTGTGGCCAATGGCTCCATCCTCTGCTTCTTGCCCAGCTTCTGCAACCTGCTGCATAGCAGTACCTCAGACCTGGGGCATCACCCCTGACAGTGGCAGCACCATCCCTGACAGTGGTGGAAGCTTCATGGTCTCTTCCACCAGGGTGAAATTTGGGAGAGACACCTCCCCAATTCTGTGGAATATAGTGGAAACCTGACCTGACATGCAGGGGTTCCAGAAGTGGAGTGTGGCCAAGGCAGAGGCATAGTTTCTGAGGGAGAGAACCACACTCCTCCACAGTAACCCGCAGCTGGGTACAGATTCCCATGATTACCAGAGGGAATCAGGCCTGAACTAGTCCCTCCCGCAGGTTGCACAGTGAGATGGCCCCATTGGGGAGGGATTGTCTCCTCTTTAACATAGGTGCAAATCCCTGGTGTACTTGAGTATTAGAGCTGGGCTGCAGCCCTGTGGGGTAACTAGTGACTGGGGACGATGGTGATGCAAAGTGGAAAAAGAGGCACCGGCCCCTCTGGAATAATTCTTTTGCTGGGCAGGCCTTTCTGATTCCATGGACCACTGCAGCAAGTCACACTTGAGCTTCCAGTAGACCCCCGCTTTCCAGTAGCTGGAGACTTTTTGAACTCTCCCACTTGATCTTTGTTTGTGCTGGCCAGGACAATAGATTTGGAACTCTTGATCTGTGCTGATCACCCAGGGACTCTCCAAGGTTATACCCTGGTTGTGTTGTAGAGGGAAGGTCTGATTCTCCACTCCCAGTTATTGCCAGTGGAGGGCAGGGTATCTTAATTGCTTGTATTCCTCCACAGCTGAAATTTCAAACCAAAGTCACGAACGCACTAGGATTGAGTCAGAGTCTCAAATACAAGACAGACTCCCCTAGCCCCATCATACCAAGCAGGTCCCCAGAGTCTCAGGCTGTATTACTGAATGGGACTTTGGTAAAGCCATAGGGGAAAAGTCACCAGTCCTAGCACTCTGGTAAAGGGCTGATTAATTATATCTCCAGGAGCCCTCAATTTAATTCCACATTACCAGCCTCTCTAAACAAATGGCAAAAAATAACCTTGGGGCAGAATCAGCAGAAAAACTCAGGCAACATGAATAATCAGAGTAGATCAACTCCCCCAAGGTATGACAAAGGGGACACAACAGAAGATCCTATTCATAAACAAATGGCTAAGATGTCAGAAATTGAGTTCAGAATTTGGATAGCAAATAGATTAACAGAACTGAAGTAAAATTGGAATTAGAAGTTTAAGGAGTAATTCAAAAGTTGGCTCAAGAATTCAATGAATTTAAAAATAAAATCACCAAAGACTTCGACAAATTGAGACAAGAATTTGCATCCCTCAAAGACCTCAGAAATATAGTAGAATCCCTCAGAAATAGGATGGACCAGGCAGAAGAAAGGATCTTGGATACTGAAGACAAAGCTTTTGAACACTTAAAGATGAAGAGAAATGGAGAGCAAAGACATATTATTCCCAGAGAGAGTTGTGGGACCACTCCAAAAAAGCAAACATTTGCCTTATTGGAATTTCTGAAGGTGATGAGAATGATCTGAAAGGCACAGATACTCTATTCCAAGAGATTTTAGAGGAAAACTTTCCAAACATGGAAGAGATACTGAAATTCAGATAGCAGCCAGTTTCAGAACTCCAGCATAACTCAATCCAAATAAAGCATCCCCTAGACACATTGTAATTAACTTCACCAAAGTTAATATGAAATAGAAAATCCTGGCTCGGTGCCTGTGGCTCAATCGGCTAAGGCGCCAGCCACGTGCACCTAAGGTTCGAATCCCCAGCCTGGGCCTGCCAAACGACAATGATGGCTGCAACCAAAAAATGGCCGGGCGTTGTGGCAGGCACCTGTGGTCCCAGCTACTTGGGAGGCGGTGGCAGGAGTCTCGCTTGAGCCTAGGAGTTGGAGGTTGCTATGAGCTGTGATGCCATGGCACTCTACCCAGAGGGATAGCTTGAGGCTCCGTCTCAAAAAAAAAAAAAAAAAAGAGAGGTATTCCTGCACCAGCCTCCCAAGTAGCTAGGACTACATTTGTATGCCACTGCACCCAGCTAATTTTTCTATTTTTGGTAGAGACAGTGTCTTGCTATGTTGGCAGGCTTGTCTCAAGCTCCTGGCCTCAAACGATCCTCTTGCCTCAGCCTCCCAAATGGCTAGGATTACAAGTGTAAATTACTGTGCCTAACCAAGTTTTATTTTTTAACATGGTAAGGATAAACAGATATTTATATGCTAATAGAATGACCCAATAGAGAAAAAAGCATGGGTGCTTCCCCCATAACCAAAATTTAAAACTCTAGGAGAGGAAAAGAACCAGTAAAAGAGGGATAAGGGTGAAGAGCAAAAAAGATCAAGGGTCTAATGGACAGCAAGGCCACTAAGAAGATTTTTATGCAAATACCAGTTTTGAATTGTAGCTATCAAGCCATTTCCCTGTGAAGTGCCAGAGTAGATGTCGTATCTCCATCTCCCTTCACATAGCCGATTTATAATTATGCTTCAGGAGAATATGCTTTCCTACAGAAGTGAGAGAGAGGATTTGTCAACCTTTAACCTCCACAGGTGAGTGGCTGTTGACCCTCAAGTTCACATTACCACCATGTCTTCTGTTTTTGGTTTTATTTTCTGGTATACTAGAGGTAGGCTTATCTTACATCCTACCTCTCCATCCCCTGTACCATATTCCCCCATCAAGGGGCACACTGTCTGTACTCTTTATTTTGCAATTTAATAGGTGTAATTTAATAGATAGGTTATTTGCCAGCAAAACATTCTATTAGAGAAAGACATGATCATCTAGATTAGTTTCTCAACCTAAACACAATGGTAATTCTCTGCTGTGAGGGATGCTGTCTGGTGCACAGTAGGATGTGCACCAGCATTCCCGGCCTCTCCCCACCAGATGTTAGCAGCACTTTCCCTACCCAATCCCAATGGTGACAAAAAAATACCTTCAGACATTGCCCAATGTCCCCCAGGGATCAAAAATCACTCCCAGTTGAGAACCACTGATTTAGATGTACAATTTCTTAATACATTATCAATAGGTTCTGGTGGTATCAATTATACATGGAAAAAACCCTGGGGATTTATTAGCTGTATCTTTATTCTCTGCCTTATTTATGTGCAATGGATGCCATTGTTAACTCTCCACTTCTTACCACTATTCTCAAAATGAATATTGTGGACCCTCATTTTAAAACTGGTACCTTTGTACACATGATTAGCCTGGGGAGAAAGAAGGAATGAGACTAGGTAGACTATGGAAGTTTAAAAATACCATTACTGAGTTTTGCCATCAGAGGCTCTTCAAAATATTTGCCTCAAGCATTGCAAGAGAGAATTTTTTTCTATCAGCTGATTGCTGATAACCTAAAATTGGTGTTCTCTTCATTGGACCCATAAATATGTATAACTTTGTGGGTATCAAAAAAAATAGACCAAGAAAAGCTCGCTCCAGCTTGAAAATTGGGGGAATTTACCTTATCAGAATGCAACATTTAGTGCAGAGTTGCAGTAGTTAAGACAATGTGGGACTGGCACAGGAATGTCGTAATTAGGAAAAGGCTAATTTATGATAGATATCAGTGCCAGTCTGTAAGGGAATGAATGTTCTTTCGATAATTAGCATTGGAATAATCAAATTTATACAACAAAATGAAATTTGACCCCCCTACCAAATGTGATATACAAAAATTAATTTGAGATTTATCACAAGTCTCAATGTGTAAGATAAAACAATAAAGCTTTTAGAATAAAATGAGAGTTTCTTCAATACAATCTTTAATAGAATACTAATCATAAAAGACTGACTTCATTAAAATTAACAACTCTATTCATCAAAAGACACGATTAAGCAAGTCAAAAAGCAAACCACAGCCTGAGAGATTTTCATGATACATATACCAACAAAGGCTCATATCTAAATCAGCAAGAAAATGACAAATAATTCAATATTTTAAAATGAGCAAAAGACCTGAACAATTCCATCACAAAAGAGGCTATTTAAATGACCAACAAGAATATGATAAGGTGCTCATCCTCTATCATATACTTTCTAATTTCACATGTTACAAATCTGACATAGAGCTAATAACCAGAATTAATCATCGGGCAAGAGACACGAACAGAATCTTTTCCCAAGAGGACAGACGAATGGCCAAGAAACCCATGAAAAAATACTCACCAACCCTAATCATCAGAGAAATGCAAATCAAAACCATCTTAAGATATTACCTAACCTCAGTGAGACAAAGTCCTAGTGCTGCAGATGCTGGTCTGAGTGTGGAGAGAGGGAAATACTTACATACTACTGGCAGTGTGTGTGTGTGGGATTGCAAACTAATACAGCCTTTTTGGAAAGAAGTATTGAGAATCCACAAAGAGCTAAAGTAGACCTTCCACTTGATCCTGTAATCCCATTACTAGTTATCTACCCAGAAGAAAAAAAAAATCATTTTATTGTTAAGGACATTTATGTTTATAGCAGCTTAATTCATAATTGTAAAGAGCTGGAAACAACCCAAGTGCCCATCAATCCATGAATGAATTAATAAACTGTGGTATATGTATACCATAGAATACCATTAAAAAAGATGGAGATTTTGGTTGTTTTGTATTGACTTGGACAGATGTGGAGAACATTCTTCTTAGTAAAGTATTTGAAAAATGGAAAAGCAAGTATCCCATGTACTCAATACTAAGTTGAAACTAGTAGGTTAACAACTACAGGTCCACACAAAAGAAAAGCACAATTAAATTCAAGGAGGGGGAGGGGGCTCACTATGTTCTCATCTAACGTGTACAAGGTAGGTATGTAGAGTACACCTCCCAGGTAAAGGATTCAACTATAACTCAGACTTCATCTTACAAACACAAACAATGTAACCTAATCATATGTTCCTCATATTAATCTGAAATTTTATTTTATTTTATTGTTGGGAAATCATTGAGGGTACAAAGAACCAGGTTGCACTGCTTGCATTTGTTACGTAAAGTCCCTCTTATAATTGTGTCCCACACCTAAGAGGTGTGTCATACCCTATGACCCTGCACCGCCTTCCCTCCCTCCACTTCCCTATTCTCCCACCCCCGACCAGGTACTAGCATCACTTGTCCTCATACCAGAATTGAGTACACTGGATTCTTATCCATTCTTATGATGCTTTACTAAGAATGTGTTTCAACTCCATCCAGGTTAACACAAAGATGTAAAGTCACCATCTTTTTTTAGTGGCTGAATAATATTCCATGGTATATATATAACCATAGCTTGTTAATCCATTCCAGAATTGGTGGGCTTTTAGGTTGTTTCCACCATTTGGCGATTGTAAATTAACCTACAATAAACAGTCTAGTGCAATGTCCTTATGATAAAAGGATTTTTTTTTCTCTTCTGGGTAACCAGTAATGGGATTGCAGGATCAAATGGAAGGTCTACTTTAGCTCTTTGTGGATTCTCAAACTTCCCTCTAAAAAAGTTGTATTAGTTTGCAGTCCCACTACCAGTATGAAAGTATTCCCTTTTCTTCACATCCACGCCAACATCTGCAGCTTTGAGACTTTGCAAATGTGGGCCATTCTTATTGGGGTTAGATGATATCTCAGGGTGGTTTTGATTTGCATTTCTCTAATGATTAGAGATGAACAATGTAACCTAATCACAGTATTCTCATATTAATATGAGATTTTTAAAAAAGAAAAATGATGACTATAATGAAAGATAAATTACAACAATACAGGCAAGCTGATCTTCTGTAATAAAGACAGATGAATTCAGAAAGAGTTAAAAATGGCCAAACTCTGGCTCTCAATTGAAAATAAGGACTATAAGTGTGGCCAAATAAAGAGGTTTTAGGAACCCAGAGCAGATCCTCTACAGCAGCAGTTTTCAATCCTGACGACACATTGTATTGCCTGATGATTACCCGAGGAGATGGCAAAAGTAACAAAATGGAAAAACTAGATAGTAAAATAAGTAAAGACATAAAGAATTTCTAAACACATACACATATCACATAACCCTTAAAATACATTCACCACAGTGGGATGCACATACACACCCCCTGAGATTTCAGAATTAAGTTTGAGAACTCATCCTAGGAAAAGTGCTACACATTTCATTGCTAAATATAACTACAGTCACCTTTGAGGTACTCCCCTTGAGAATTCCATCTTTCAAAGCAATATTGGAACTCTTTTTCTGAAATGGCCATCAAAGCTGTTGTATTATTACCTTTGGCGGCCTGAATGTCATCAAAATGTCAATATTTCCTTTATCTTGGGGTAAAGAAAAAAGTCAGTGGAGGCTAGATTAGGTGAGTAGGGATAGTATTCCAATACAGTTACTTGTTAACTGGCTAAAAACTCTCTCAAAGATAGTGCCATGTAAGCTGGTAACATCGTCATGATGCAAGAGACAGGAGGTTTCGGCCAAGATTTTCAGTTAAGATTCTCCTATTTCTCTAACGTTTACTTGGTCTACTATGCTTCTCACAGTTAGCTGATGATTTTGATGCACAATTTGAATTTTTGCAATGTTTTCACAGTTCTGCTTGTTACTGGTCTCCCTGACCTCTCTCCATCAGTGACACTTTCTCTCCCCTCAGAAAAATGTTTAATCTATTTGTACACTGCCATTTCCCCCATAAACTTGGACTAACATGTCCCTGACTTCACTTCTACTCTTGCCAAGTTTAACAAGAAATTTAATGTTTGTCCATTACTCTAATTCAAGCTCGGAGATTCTCACAAATCACACAAAAACACATTAACAATAATGAATACCACTCAGAAAGACACCACCATATGTCAAACACAGCTGTGCAACAATGATATACTAAGATTATGAAACTTTACTGAGTTGTTTGTACAGTGCAGCCAATGTAAGCACATGGTGGCAAGTTTGCAAACTTAATTGTCACACCTTGTGTGTGTGCGTGTGCATTCAACATTAACCCAAATAAAAGTATACCAAATATACCAAAATACCATTTTTTATTTTCCATTGCCCAGAACTGAAACGATCACATGCTCTATTGGCAACACTGTGGGGAAATAGCCACTCATACACTGCAAGTGGGAATGCACATGGATGCAAATCTTAAGGAAGGTTAACTACCAAGACTACATGCACATTTACCTTTTAAGCAAACAATTCACATTATGTTTCTGGGAGTTTACCCTGAAGACACATGAAAATACACCTGCACAAAGTTACCCATTGCAGCATTGCCTGTCATTGCTTATGTTGGAATGTATACAGTCTTCCGTAGGAGAGTGGTTGAATAAACCATGGTATAAACAGACAATACAGTACTATTTCTGCAAGTAAGAATGAGTATGGTCTACACGAATTGATGTGGAACAATTTCCAGATACACTGTCAAATGAAATAAAGTGCAAAAGAGTGCCTTCATTGTTATCCTTTGTGTAACAAAGAAGAAATAAAATATACACATATCTACTCCTTTGAGCAAAAAGAAGTAAAGGAAAGAAAGCCTAGAAACTGAGTTTGGTTACTTACAAGGGATAGGTTGGAATGGGGTAGAAAGGACAGAAGGAATTAGGGGGAAAGGGAGCATGCCATGTTTCTTAAGTATAACTTTATAAAACACTCTAAATTTTGGGAATATGTTAATGTATTACACTTGTAAGGGAGAAAAAGGGAAGAAGGGAGGGGGAAAGTGAAGAAAGAAAAAAGCCAAGGGGAAAAGCAAAGGAAGAGAAGAAAAAAGGAGGAGAGTGGAAGAGAAAAGGAAAAAAAAAAAAAAGAGGAAAAGAAAGGGTAGAAAGGAGAAGAAAGGGCAGCCAAGAGAGAGATGAGGAGAGAAACCAGAAATGGTTGAGGCATGGGAACCTAAAATGGAACATAAACAGAAAAAAATGAATCCAATGACATTTAAATTGTTGACATAACCATACTGAAGGCCGGAATGGGTAGAGGGAGGAAGTAAGTTTTAAACATAGTATTTTAACTATGTACCCTAAATCTAAAGATAAAAGGAGATCCAGAAATATATTGAATCCTATTTTGGAAGGCTAAAAATTCTTAAAACTATATTCTGTGTATTCTAGGACTGAACAAATAATATGTTGGGGATGATGGTAACCTGCTTTCTCACTATATTTAAAAAGGAATTATATATGTGTATATGGAAAAGATTAGAAAGGTTCCTGTGATAATGACTTGAAATTAGAGATCTTGGTGCACACTCATGAGCTTAAGGGATATATGCACAAAGGGGTTTCGAAATAGATGTGTATGGGTATATACACATATGTTCTATTTCTTAGCTCTGTCTACTGTGACAATTTATAAGCAATGACACCCTGGTAGCAATTAGCACATCAACTGCCCAGATCTTGGTTACTAAATTCCATTCTCCACTAAAGGAATCAGGTTCTATGGAGAAATCGCCAATTTCTAGGTTACAACAGGCAAAGTACAAGATGAGCCAAGGTAAGCCTGGGAAGCCCTTTTGTACCTAAAAGTAAATTCCACTCAAAGAATGATGTTGAACACGTCAAAAGAATAAGTGGCTCCCATTAGCCAAACCTGGGACCACTTGAGCACCAAAATAAATGACAGCAAAGGATTATGACCGATTGAATAAAACAGAAACCAAGAGTCTATACTGAAATATATTAAACACGGGAAACCTCTCCTTATAACAGGTAGCTAATATATACAGACAATGACAGAAACACAAAAACCACGATTTGGCAATTGTCATCATAACTGATTCTGGAAAGACCATCTATGAATACTAAAACTTTGGGGTAAACAGGTTATGTATAGTTTCACAGAAGCTCCACAGGATATTTATGAGAAAGGGAGAAATTAGTTTATAATGGGAAAACTGTAGATTATCACCGTAATCAAGTGATCAAAGTTAACATCACTACTTCATGGGACAAATGGATATTATGTGCTCTGTGATATGATACCCTGAGAAAAACATGACTTCTGTTGTTCCTTCCAAAAGTAAATAACCTGACCTTAATCATGAAGAAACACTATTCATACTCCAATTAAGAAACATTCTACAAAGTACCTTACATGTATTCTTCAAAAATGTTAGTATCATTAAACCTAAAGGACTGAGGTCCTGCTCCAGATTAGGAGAGACTAAAGGGATTGGTAGTGGTGGCTCATGATTGTATAATCCTAGCACTTTGGGAGGCCAAGAGTTCAAGACCAGCCTGACTCTGTATCTGAAAGGAAAAAAAAAGAAAGAAAGAAAGAAAGAAAAATTAGTTGAGTGTGGTGGCACAAGAGTTGAAGACTGCAGTCAGCTATGAGTGCACCACTGCACTCCAGCCTGGTTGAAAAGAACAAAGCCGTATCTTAAGAGGGGGGAAAAAAGACTATAGGGGTATGACAACTGAGTGCAATGTATGAACTTTTCATATGCTAGCAAGGTTTTCATTTGCTATCACAGACAGTATTGGGACAGATAATAAAATCTGAGTAAGTGCATTAATATTATATTTTTATTTTCATCACTGTACTATAGTTATGTAAGAAAATGTCCTTGGTTTTTGGAAATATAAAGAGTTTAGTATTGATATACTTAGGGCTGAACTCAAATGGTTCAGGAAAAAAATTAGGAAAAATAATAAAGTAAATGTGATAAAAGTGTAACATTTAATAAATCTGGGTGAAGATATACAGAAATTCTTGTGTTATAATTTTTATGGAACTCTGAAATTATTTCAAAATGAGAAGTTCAAAAAAATTATCTGGGGTTCACACATAGATAATTCTAACTGGTCTGAAGGAAAAGTGTCCATTTATGATTCTAACCTACATAGAGTTCAGAGGTTAGGGAGCAGCAATACTAAATGGGAGTTCAGGACAGTTAATACGACTGACCTAAACTGCAATGGAGATGTGACATTCCTCTGTATGATAAAGCATACAATTAGCAATGAAAATTGTCATCTTTTAGTTTCAAATAACTTTATACTGGACAGTAAAAGACAAAAACTTAAAAATACAAGGGGGAATCAGGCATATCTACAAATCTATCACAACAAAAACTACAAACCCGGTAGTCCCACCTACGCAGAAGGCTGAGGCAGGATTATTTGAATCCAGGATTTCCAGACTAATTGGACACCACAGCAGGACCCCTATCTCTTAAAGAAATTAAAAAAGAGTAATCATTTAGCAAATGTATTAAAGATTGGGACATATTAACTAGATTCCCATGATTTCCTGGGAAATCATGTTCTATTTCGTTCTCCACCATCTATTCAACGCAAGACATTAGACAATGTGTTGAATGGATAAATAGTGAATCTGTTCTTTGATACTTAGGGGAGATTTAGTGATGAGAAACATCTTTTAATGAATCAGAATTCTACTAGGATAAAAAAAGAAATGTGCATGTTTCCCTCCACCTCTTAAATCTGGAATATAATACCACATTTTGATAAGGTGAATATAAAGTCTTCCGCTATACAAACAAAACAAGTATTCATGTTATTACAGATGACACAGGCTTATTGCCATGAATTGTGTAAGATCAATTAGGTAACTAGTCTTGCAGTGTAATTATTGTTTTAACCCCAACCCCTATAAAACATATTCTACAATCTATCTAAAACCAACATTAGCACTTTTGGTAGATTATTTAACTGAGGTAATAGTTAATATTGTCATGTGGCAAGACCATTCAGTTATCTGGGAATATATTTTATATTTATGTTAAGAACATAGTTCAATTAACCAATTAATTATATGCACAAACAATGAGGGCTTTAAGAGTTTTTTATGATCAAGGAGGTTAACTTATAAATTGTGGTATAATTTTCATAGGCTCATAGAGACACTTTTTAAACTGCGAACAGAGACAGACTCAATGAAGAGGACTAAGACCAGTATTTTAAAAACAAGCCAGGACCGATGATATGTACCTGTAAGTCCTAGTTAATTGGGAAGCTGAGGCCAGGAGATGGTCTTGAGCCTAGGAGTTTGAGGCTGCAGTGTTACGATTATGCCTGTGAACTAACACTGCACTCCAACTTGGGCAACATGGCAAGAATCCCTGTCTCTAAAAAGTTAATTTAAAAAAATTTTAATGAGACAGACTAGCATAGAAAGTCTCAAGACGCATTCCATGTGGTTAACATTGAATACAGCTTAACAAAACTTTTGTTTTTACATATATATGTATATTTTACCTAAGCTGAGCCACAATATGAAATGCATTTCTTATTGTAGGCTGCAGTAAGAGACAGCTGAATACCACTGTTTTATGCTTTAGAACTCTTTCCAGTAGACCCTAAGCCCACTACTGTGCTGATTTGGTGGCATTCCATTCAGGAATATTTCACTTTCAGCCTCAAGAAAAAGGACAATCTTATTCTAAGCTTAGCTCCTAAAGCATATGACCGCCCTTCAGATACATGTCCAAAAGTAAAAAGCACTGCCATTTGAGATATTAAAAGCTTATTTGAAAAACAACACATACGAAGAACTTTTGGAGACAGTAAAACTAAACTGTATCTGCACCGTCCAAAACCACTAGCCACATGTATTCAGCACTTGAAATGTGGCTAACACGTATGAGGAACTGACTACCATTTTCAACAGCACAGAGAGCACTAAACCTTATGATTTTGAAAATATAGTATGTGGACAAGGAAACAATGAATTTTTGAGGTAACAGATA
>CAUYQV010049758.1:0-73344 GCA_963574575.1 Galagoides demidoff | reverse complement strand
AATAAATTTCATGTTTAAATTTGAGTCTCAACCCCAAGATATCTCATTACGTCATATAAATATTTCAAATTCTGAAAAAATCTGACATTCTGGCACCAAGCATTTAGGATAACTTGTATTGTGAATTTAGTTTTTTTTTTTATTATTATTTCTTACAGCATAACTGTGTACATGAACGCAATCATGGGGTACAGTGTACTATTTTCATGTACATTTTGAAATACTCTTATCAAACTGGTCAAGATAACCTTCATGTCATTTTCTTAGTTATTGAATTAAAACGTTTATACTCTGCTTTTAGAAAGATTCACTTGTACCCTTGTAAGATAACCCATAGAGGTGACCCCACCAAGCCCTGCTCTGTCTTTCTCCTCCTCACCTCGAGTCTCTGCTGTCAATCACAGCTGACAATTCCTGGTACGATGCCTTTGGATTGATGTGCAAGAGTGTTCCTATTGTAGGAGGATCTATCTGGAGCCTCCTACTCACACCTGAGTAGGAGGAGCGCCTGGGCATCTAATAACTTTCTCCCCTCATGCCTCATGGCTTTGCATTCCAGTCTTTTATGATCTAGGTAATGACCACATTCCCCTGTATGTCTGAAACTGCAAAGCTGCCAGCCCTTCCTTACACATTAATCCATCCATCCATCAAAGGTGTACCAAGCATCCTTTAAGCACCTACCATATGCTGCTGCCAAAATAGTGAACAAGAAAATACCCTCTGGCATTTGGGGGCTTAGATCAAACAAACCAGACACATCTGTGCTCCCGCAGTGCCTTCTCCCAGCTCTCGAGTCTGTGAGGGACTCTTATGAGATGAGAGAGAAGTGTGCACCCCAACTGGAGGGCACTGAAGCTATAGCTGACCCCAAGGAGGGGAGCCTGCAGATGGTCCCACTGAGCAAGACCACCTGTTGTCTCATGAAAGACACTCAGATAATGAGATTGTCAAGGGCACAATACAGCCTTAGACACAACCTTCACACACAGGGAATTATTCCCTGGAGGGAAAGGGTTGGCTAGCAGAGGCCTCTCTGAGACCCTAATGCTAAGGGAGAGCCAGGTGCTCCAGAGCTCAGGAGATGGTATCGCTGGAGGAGGGCACAGAAACCCTGGGAGGTGACATTCCAGGAAGAGCAGTGAGGCCAAGGTGACTTCACAGTGAGCCAGCAGAGAGGAGGTGAGAACCGAGAGGCGGGAGGGCAGACACAGCATTGTGGCCAGGGTAGGGAATTGAGAGCTTGTTCTCAGGCAGTGGAAAGCTATTGATTATGTCAGAAAGGTGAAAGGACACAAGTTTATTTTAGAATTTCATCATCCCCTTAGCAGTCTGCGTGCTTCTCAGGCCAGGAGTCTCACCTCTCTCTGCGTCTCCAGAGCCCTGGTAGCCATGGAACCACATTGCAGATACTTGGACAAAGGATGAGTGAATGTCTCAGTTGTGTAATTAGTAAACTGAATTTAGAGTCCCTTCATTTTAGCACCTTTGCAATCTCTTCTTTCCGATTAGCAATGAACAGGCCCATGTGCCTTGTCTAGTGGCACTGAGGCCTCACTCTGTGCTCGCACGCGGGCCACAGCTGCCTCCTATACACAGCAAGGAAAGCGCACCCCACTCAGCAGAGTCTGTGGTTAATCTGATCCCAGTCTTCCTTAGGCCGTGTAAGTGACCTCAGATGCTTCTTTGTAATTAAATGAAAAAAGCCACACCAAACCCCTGCCAGCTGTGGAGCTTGGCCACCCCTGTCCCCACTTTCCACATGCACCATGCCCCGGGAGGCTGACCTCAGGCCCTGCTCCTCAGTGCATTTGCTCTCAGTTTCCATGTGGTTTCAGCCCAGGGGAGGTTCTGCAGGTGCCTGGGAGGAGGATGGGCCCAGGGTGCACACTCTGCAGGCTCCTTCCAGGCTGGGTCACGCAGGCTGGTGTGCGGGAGGCTGCCACGGGCGATATTTAGTGATGCCACATTGGCAGCTTGAAATCAATTGTGATGGAAACATTTGTACCACTAAAAGTGGCAGTGCTCCAAATCACTGTCTGTTTTAATTTTCTTCCTGACAGCCAGTTGCTAAGCGTTTGCCAGCTTGCCACTTGCTCCGTCCTCCTCCCAAAGGCCCCAGCTGCAGTCTGGGCCAAGCTGCACCTTGCTCCCCTGGGTTCTGAGTGCTGCTCCCTCGCTCAGCTCTCCAGGCCCAGGGTGGGAAGGAAGTCATGCCTCTAATCCTGAGGCGCTGGGCCATCACCTGTTGCTTTCCCTACGCCCTCCCCACACCCTTCGAATCGTCCCTTTGATGAACCGTACTCGGGCCCCTCATTTTGAGTGTATCCCCCATTTCCTCCCTGGACCACAACTGTTACATTCCTTTAGGAAAAGATTCCCTCACTCTGCCTTGAATGTTAATAAGCTCCCAGTTAGGCTGCACTTGGGGGCAGCTTCCTCAAATAAGAGAACCACACTCTGTTTCACATGGGCCATTGTCCTTGGCATGTTGACCCCACAGAGCCTCCTTGGCAGAGTGGCTGTGACAGACACATGATGGAGGCCAGTCTGGGCACTTTGAGCCATCCTGCCCCTCATTCTCCCTTAGTTCGTCAGAGCCGTGCTCCCACCCTTGAGAGTTTAAAGCCGTTTGAGTCTGACCTTTCCCAATGCTCAACTTCTTCAGCTGCTCTGAGCTTGTAGCCAGTCTTGGTTCTGAGGCTGGGCAGGGAGGGGATGGGTCTCACAGTGCATGCTGACTTCTGCTTGTCACATTTCTTATCTCTATCAGCTAATAATTTATGACTGTCCTGGGGTGATCCGTGTGGCAGCAGATAGTCATTTGCAAATCAGGGACAATTCCAGTTAATTGGATAGGTCTGTAAAGACTGTGCATTCGCAGTGAATATAGCAGCTCTTTTCCAGTTAACATCCGTCTGCTTATGACAATCAAAGAGGTTCTTTTGGCCAGGTAGCTGGGAAATATGTCCATGAACTCACAGAGACACCGTGTGGACAGCGGGCATTCATGAAGTGCCTGTCCTGGCACTATTCCATGTGCTATGGGAAACTGAGGCTTGAAGATTTTTTTTATTAAATCATAACTGTGTACATTAATACTATCATGGGGTACAGTGTGCTGTTTTATATACAATCTGAAATATTTTCATCAAACTGGTTAACATAGCCTTCATGTCATTTTCTTAGTTATTGTGTTAAGACATTTATATTCTACATTTAGAAAAATTCACATGTAACCTGATAAGATGAACCATATATGTGATCCCACCAAACACCCTCCCTCCACCCATCCTTCCCCTTCCCCTCTGCTCCCTCTCCCCTTTAGCCATATTCTTGGGTTAAAATTGGGTAATAGCTTTCTTATGAAAGGTATAAATTAGTTTCATAGTAGGGCTGAGTACATTGGATACTTTTTCTTCCAATCGTGAGATACTTTGCTAAGAAGACTATTTTCCAGCTCCATCTATGTAAACATGAAGGAGGTAAAGTCTCCATCTTTCTTTAGGGCTGCATAGTATTCCATGGTGTACATATACCACAGTTTATTGATCCATTCGTGGGTCGATGGGCACTTGGGCTTCTTCCATGACCTAGCAATTATGAATTGGGCTGCAATAAACATTCTGGTATAAATATCTTTGTTGTAGTGTGATTTTTGGTCTTCTGGATATATACCTAGTAGAGGAATTATAGGATCACATGGCAGGACTATTTTTAGTTCTCTAAGTGTTCTCCAGATATCTTTCCAAAAGGAATGTATTAGTTTGCAATCCCACCAGCAGTGTAGAAGTGTTCCCTTTTCTCTACAACCACACTAGCACGTGTGGTTTTGGGATTTTGTGATATGGGCTAATCTTATTGGTGTTAGATGATATTTCAAAGTAGTTTTGATATGCATTTCTCTGATGATTAAGGATGATGAGCATTTTTTCATATATTTGTAGGCCACACGCCGATCTTCTTTAGAGAAATTTCTCTTCAAGTCCCTTGCCCACCCTGAGATGGGATCACTCATTCATTTCTTGCTAATACATTTGAGTTCTCTATGGATTCTGGTTATTATGTCTCTAGTTTGTCAGAGACATAACTTGCAAATATCCTCTCCCATTCTGAGGGCTGTCTGCTTGCTTTACTTACTGTGCTCTTGGCTGTGCAGAAGCTCTTTAGTTTGATCAGGTCACAATAGTGTAGTTTTGATATTGCTTCAATTGCCTGAGGTATCCTCCTCATAAAATATTTGCCCAGGCCATTTTTTTCAAGTGTTTTCCCTATACTTTCTTCCAGTATTTTTATAGTTTCTTGTCTTAAGTTTAAATCTTTAATCCAGTGAGAGTCTATCTTAGTTAGTGGTGAAAGGTGTGGATCCAGTTTCAGTCTTCTACAAGTTGCCAGCCAGTTTACCCAGCACCATTTGTTAAATAGGGAATCTTATCCCCACTCAATGTTTTTAATTGGCTTGTCAAATATCAGATAACTGTAAGTAGCTGTGTTCATCTCTTGGTTCTGTATTCTGTTCCATACATCTACCTCTCTGTTTTTGTGCCAATACCATGCTGTTTTGATCACTATCTATTTATAGTATAGTCTGATGTCTGGTACTGTGATTCCTCCTGTTTTGTTTTTATTTCTGAGTAATGTCTTGGCTATTCAAGGTTTTTACAGATTCCATATAAAATGAAGTATTATTTTTTCAAGATCTTTAAAGTATGACAATGGAACTTTAATAGGGATTGCATTAAAATTCTATATTGCTTTGGGTAGTATGGACATTTTAACAATGTTAATTCTTCCCAGCCCTGAGCGTGGTATGTTTTTCCATTTGTTAACATTTTTAGCTATTTCTTTTCTTAGAGTTTCATAGTTCTCTTTATAGAGGTCTTTTATGTCCTTTGTTAGATAAATTCCTAAATATTTCATCTTCTTTGGCACTACTGTGAACGGAATAGAGTCCTTGACTGTTGTTGATATATATAAAGGCTACTGATTTATGAGTGTTGATTTTGTAACCGGAGATGCTGCTGTATTCCTTGATCACTTCTAGGAGTTTTGTAGTAGAAGCCCTGGTATTTTTCAGGTATACAATCATATCATCTGTGAAGAGTGAAAGTTTAATCTCTTCTGATCCTATATGGATACCCTTGATTGCCTTTTCCTCTCTAATTGCAATGGCTAAAACTTCCATTACAATGTTAAAGAGCAATGGAGACAATCGGCAACCTTGTCTGATTCCTGATTTGAGTGGAAATGATTTCAATTTAACTCCATTCAGTATGATATTGGCTGTGGGTTTGCTGTAGATGGCCTCTATCAATTTGAGAAATGTCCCTTCTATGCCAATTTTCTTAAGTGCTCTGATCATGAAGGGATGCTGGATATTATCAAAAACTTTTTCTGCATCAATTGAGAGAATCATATGGTCTTTGTTTTTTAATTTGTTTATGTGATGAATTATATTTATAGATTTATGTTTGTTGAACCAGCCTTGAGATCCTGGGATAAAATCCACTTGGTCTATGTGTATAATTTGTTTGATATGTTGCTGGATTCTGTTTGTTAGGATCTTGTTGAATATTTTTGCATCAGTGTTCATTAGTGATATTGGTCTATAATTTTCTTTCTTTGTTGGGTCTTTTCCTGGTTTGAGGATCAAGGTGATGTTTGCTTCATAGAATGTGCTGGGTAGTAGTCCTTCTTTTTCTATATTTTGGAAAAGGTTAAGTAGCACAGCTACTAGTTCCTCTTTAAAGGTTTGGTAGAATTCTGACATCAAGCCATCTGGTCCCAGGCTTTTCTTTTTACAGAGATTTTGTATAGTTGATGCTATTTCAGAACTTGATATAGGCCTATTCAACATTTCCACTTCCTTCTGGCTAAGTCTTGGAAGGTGCCATGCTTCCAAGTATTGGTCGATTTTCTTCAGATTTTCATATTTCTGAGAATAAATTTTCTTGTAATAATCATTAAGGATTTTTTTTAAATTTCTGAGGGGTCTGTTGTTATTTCATCCTTACTATTTCTGATTGATGAAATTAGAGATTTTATTCTTTTTTTCTTGGTTATGTTGGCCAAAGGCTTATCTATCTTATTGACCTTTTCAAAAAACCAACTTTTTGATTTATCAATCTGTTGTATAATTCTTTTGTTTTCAATTTCATTTAATTCTGCTCTAATTTTGGTTATTTCTTTTCTTCTGCTGGGTTTGAGATTGGAGTGTTCTTCCTTTTCCAGTTGCTTGAGATGTCCCATTAAGTTGTTAACTTCCTCTCTTTCTGTTTTCTTGAGGAAGGCTTGCAGTGCTATAAATTTCCCTCTTAGGGCTGCCTTTGCTGTATCCCAGAGGTTCTGATAACTCGTATCTTCATTATCATTTTGTTCTAAAAATTTGGTAATTTCCTTCTTGATCTCGTCTCTGACCCACCTATCATTCAGCATAGGGTCATTTAGCTTCCATGTTTTTGTATGAGACTGCAAATTCCTATTGTTACTGAGTTCAACTTTTATTCCATGATGGTCTGAGAAGATGCAAGGAATAATGTCTATTCTTTTAAATTTGCTGAGATTAGACTTGTGACCTAAAATGTGGTTGATTTTGGAGTATGTTCTGTGGGCTGATGAGAAAACATGTATTCAGTTTTGTTAAGATGAAGCGTTCTGTAGATGTCCGTTAAATACAAATGCTGAATGGTTAAGTTTAAGTCTAGAATTTCTTTGCTAAGCTTCTTGTTAAGGATCCACCTAACACTGCCAAAGGAGCATTAAAATCTCTGACTATGTTGGAGCTGGGAGAAATCAAATTGTTCATGTCTATTGGAGTATCTCTTATAAATTGTGGTGCATTCTGGTTGGATGAATAAATATTGATGATTGAAATCTCATCGTATTGAGTATTACCCTTAACAAATAAAAAGTGACCATCCTTATCCTTGCTTACTTTTGTTGGTTTAAAGCCTATTGTATCTGTGAATGAAATTACAACACCTGCTTTTTTCTGCTTTCCATTTGCCTAGAATATAGATGACCATCCTTTCACCCTGAGTCTGTATTTGTCTGTTAAAGTAAGATGGGATTCTTATATGCAGCAGATATCTGGCCTGAGTTTTTGTATCCAGTCAGCCAGTCTGTGCCTCTTTAGAGGGCAATTTAAGCCATTCACATTGTTTGAGAATATTAATAAGCCTGGTAAAATTTTGGGTATCGAGTTTTTCAGAAGTCCAGTGAACATTTTTTATCCACCGCTGTGAAAATTGGAATTTGATCAAAGTTTTCTGAGTGAGTTTAGTTTTGTGGTGGAGGATTGCGCTGATCATTATGGAGGAGAGGTCTGAGAATATTCTGGAGAGCTGATTTAATTATGGCATATTTCTTCAACATGTGAATGTCTTTGAAATATTTGATTTATTCATCATAAATGAAACTCAGTTTAGCTGGATGCAGGATCCTGGGTTGAAAGTTATTTTGTTTTAGGAGATTGAAAGTTGATGATCATCCTCTTCTAGCCTGAAAGATTTCAGCAGAGAGATCTGCAGTTATTCTATTACTCTTCCCCTTGTAGATTATGATTTTCTTATGTCTAACTTCTTTCAGAATTTTCTCTTTCATATTAACTTTAGTGAAGTTAATTATGATGTGCCTGGGGGATATCTTGTTTTGGTTGAGTCGTGCTGGGGTTCTGAAACTGTCTTCTATCTGAATTTTAGAATGTCTTGGCTGTCTGGAAAGTTCTCTTTCATAATTTCATGCAGAAGAGCCTGTGAGTTTTGTGAAGCAACTTCGTCACCTTCAGGGATTCTTATAAGGCAAATATTAATTTTCTTCTATTTATCCCAGAGCTCTCTGAGAGAAAGATCTGTTTTTGCTCTCCATTTCTCTTCATCTTTGAGCACATGGGATCTTTCAAAAGCTTTGTCTTCAATGTCAGAGATCCTTTCTTCTGCCTGTTCCATTCTGTTACCAAGGGATTCTACCATATTTTTCAGATCTTTAAGGGCTGCAAACTCTTGCCTCAATGTTTCAAAATCTTTGGTCATTTTATCTTTGAAATCATTGAATTCTTGAGAAATCTTTTGAATAATTCTTGAACTTCTAATTCCTTCCTTTCTTACATTCTGTTAATCTTATTTGCTATCCAAATTCTGAACTCGATTTCTGACATCTCAGCCATATGTTTATGGATGGGATCTTCAATTGCATCTGTCCCATTGGGGAAGTTGATCTACTCTGGTTATTCATGTTCCCTGAGTTTTCCTGCTTATTCTGCCCTATGCTGAAATTACATGATTTGGAGTCTGTCCCAGAACCATTCCTCCAATGGCTGCTGCCAGAGAAGATGCCGGCTTCCTCTGGATGCCCAGAGAGACAGAGTGTGTCTGTCCAGAAAAACCTCAGGGGTGTGAGCCTTATTGTTCCTGCTTTGTGGCTGCTGCTCTTTGCCTTTGGGTTCTGCTGTTCTAGTATGGTTCCCTCTCAACTCAGCATCCTCTCACAGTCTCAGGCTGCCCGGGCTAGCAAGAGTGGTGGCAGTAGTGGGGATCTGCCTGCCGCTGGGGAAACACAGGGTTCCAGCTGCAGGTCCAGGCACCCGGTGAGGGTGGAGGGAAGAGTGGGGGATCTGTCTGCCACTGTGGGAATGAGGGGCTCAATCTCTGGCTGCCAGGTGCCTGGTGAGGGTGGTGGGAGCAGAGGGGATCCACCTGCCACCGGGGGAATGCAGGGTTCAAGCTGCAGATCTCTGGCCACCAGGCACCTGGCAAGGGTAGCAGGAGCTGCGGGGATCTGCCTGCCACCAGGGGAGTGAGGGGCTCTAGCAGTTCTCCAGCTTCAGGGCCAGGACAGGGCACTTGGTCCCACAGGGGTGGGGGAATGCTGCTCTTGGGCTTCCCCTCGCTATCTCTGTAGGCAAAGGGGGACAGGTAAACTGGAAATTCAAAATGGCAGTGAAAATGTTAGTTTGATTTTTCTGCCTGGCGGGAGAGTGTTTGGAATCTCAACAGAGTCCCTCTAAGAGAGTAGACCCCACTTCCTGTAGTTCTCACATGTAGGGTAAAGTAATAGGTCCTCAGTTCACCACTTGCCTGTAGAAAACTTACAGGAGCAGACGAAGAGAAAATAAAGAGAAAAACCTAACTTTCTTGGAGGAGGAGACAGACATTTTTCCTTTGGGATGAATTATGTATGTGTAGATTACTTTCTTGGAGTCGCAACTTGCCTCAGCAGAAGTGTCCTGCAGATACTACTCTTCTCTCTCGGCACAGCTCCCAATCGTCAACTTTGTTGGGTAATTTCTGGACATTATTCTTCCCTCTGGACAGGAGCTTCTGTCAGAGAGTGGTGCCTGTCGGCCATCTTTCCCCTCCCCCAAATTGATTTTTTTAAGACAAGCAAAGTAACCAGACATAACAAATGAAAGGCCATTTGTTTTGGTCTTCTAAGACAGTGACTCCATACTTGGGTTAGAATCATTAAACATCTTCACTCCTGGACATTGCCATCTGGTATAAGGCTGGGAAATCTGTGGTTTTAAAAAGTTCCTGGGTGATTCTGCCCATTTTAGAAAATAACTAATCTAAAAGATGAAATTATCTTAATAATCTGAGCAATGATTTTTACTATACAAGTTTGGACAACTCAATTCACAAATTACCCTAGAAAAAGTGCTCCATATATTTGAAGTACTCACCTTGGGAAATTATACACCAATGCTGGTACCTAATCTACCCTTCAAATGAACAGATTTAGCATTTTTTGGATAATATCTATTATCATCAGCATAATCCTTGCCCTTGCAGAATTAGTTTAATGGCTTATGCTTATCTTCTTTTAGAAAGAGAATTCACTGGCTTCCTGGTTATAAATATTTGCCACTGTCTTATCAGGTAGGGAGATTTTTTGCCATTTGATAAAAGGAGAAATTGAACTTGTTTCTCTTTTGTTTGGAAAAATGGTCGTGCTAGAGTTGAACCTATTTCTAAGTGACACCAAAAGTTAGTCAATTACCAGGACATCACAAATATCCTTTAGCAGCATCAGTTGTGTCCTCCCATATTACTCTAGGTCTTTCTTTGAGAACCTATTTACTCTTCAATTGGCACTATCTAGTCCTCTTAATTTAACACAATTGGCATTTCTAAGACTAATCATTAAAGTATTCTAAATTAATTATGCTGTTTGCTAATAAAAAGAACTTATTTTCAACGAAGGGCTGTTTTTAAAATATCTGCTTCAATATAAGAATCTCATCTGCTTCAGCAAGTATTGCAGGTGTGCACATGAGTGTGCAGAAACTATGCCTCTCACATGGCCTTTTCACATTCTTGGCTAAGATACCACATCAGTTTAGCACAATGACACACCAATACAACAACAAAACTCAGATGAGACCAGGAGAATTGCTTAACTACGTGTGTTCAATACATTCAGAGCAAACAATTGATGTGGTTGGTTTAGGAAGACATAAAACAAAAACTCTCCAGGTGCTAAAATTCACTGGATAATTCAGTTAAGACAATAATATAAGTATTAAGAATCACCTAACAAAAAGACCCTGTCTTGTTATCGTGTAACAAGAAAGAACCTTTGTTTGCTAAGGGCCTTGATGCAGAGCCCAGCTCAGAAAGCCCAAAAGCTGGTGGAAAGGCTTTCAGGAAAGAGAGGAAAGGAATGTCAACCAAACTAACCAACTGAAGCTTATCACTTCCCCATAAGTTGTGGCATTTAGAACTGTTTGGGTAAGAAATCATAAAACCAGGCAGGCTGGTACCTGTTACGCTGCTGACACTGTGGTCCATGCAGTCTGTGGGTTGGCTTTATGGCCCTCTGCTGGAGTGGGGGACACAGGAGCCACATGGCCCCCCTGATAGCTGCAGGGCTAGAGTCAGGGCAGCAGGGAACAAAGTAAAGTTTGAGGAAAAACCTCAGCTTTGACCTCTGTGCTACCTTTTTCTCTCTCAATCTCTCATCAAAGGTGTTGCAACTTGTGTTTGGGGCATCTGCTGACTTTGGGAAGACGTCAGCAGGATGCTTTGAATTGCTTTGTTGCTTTTCACATGGCTGCTTTTCTGCCCTAGGATTTTTGGCTGAGTAGCTTCTTTGCTTTGGTTTGGTTTCCCATATTTTGCTGTAAATCTGTGTCTGCCGTTCTGTCTGTGCTGATTCTCAGAGACTTGGCATCTGGCTACTCTGATGTGGTTGAGGTGTAAGCACAGAATGTTGGTGAGAAGGGGCCATGGCTCCACTGGAAAATGCCCCCAGGAAGCCATTCTGAGAAGGTTGCTGTTTGCCACAAATGCTGCTTTTCTCCATGTGGGTACTTCCAGGGAGGGTTGGGTTCTAGCTGGGCTTGGAGAATATTTAAATGCTTCCATTTATTAGTAGTAGGCTTATCCTAAAATAATTTGTGAAATGAAATGAAAATAGCAACAACTTGGTCGGTAAAAAGATGAATACATTTTTAGCAAATCAGTGACATTCCTTCTATATTTTATCTTATACTTTGTAAATACGGAGCATTGTGCAGGCTGTGCATTGAACAACCCTAGGGTATGCAGTGTAAGATTTAAATAGTCATCTTTGGGTAAAAATAAAGCAACTTACCTTGCTACTCAGGAAACTTAACCTCACAGGAGGTGTATTCCAAAATTAGATTCAAATATGGGGGAAAAGTCTTTTGAAAATCAGAGAAGTTGGTCACCATTAAAATACAGTTTTGGGAAATTACTTTCTCACATTACAGCTAAATATTTTATGTGATTCTCAACTTTAACATATCCCACACTAATATTTAACATAAATGACAAAGAGTTGGTATCTTCCCTATCCTTCATTCTCCCTCTCTTTCAGTAACTACCTTTAGCTCTTTTAGCTGTTTTTTAGGTGTTTTCTCTATATTTCAAAACTGCTTTTGCTGTGTTTTTTATTTTAGATATTATCCTCTGACTTTCTATTTGTCATGGAAAATGAGACTTTAGTTCTCCTGAGCACCTGTCCCTTCTCAGACCCACCCCATCTTCCTAATTAGGAACAATATAATCATTTCAAGCTCAATCAAAATTGAGTGTTTATCTTGCTCTGAATGTGATTTATAGTCACAACTCAGTCATTTGGTATACTATTATTATATTACCTACACTGTTCAACTTCTTGTATTTCCTGTTAATAATTGTCTGGTTTTTGTTAGCTTAGTTATCAGCATACATATCACTGATTCACCCCTAAATCTAAATCTCCATAAAAAGTAGAGGCCCCTGGGTGGTGCCTGTGGCTCAAAGGAGTAGGTCGTCAGCCCCATATACCAGAGGCAGCAGGTTTAAACCTGGCCCTGGCCAAAAAACTGCAAAAAAAAAAAAAGTAGAAGCCCCTGGGACTGATATCTGTTCATGTTCCAGTATAGTGTGCTAGCTCTCAAGGCCTGCTATGTATTCTAGGTTGGAAATCATTTTTTCCTCAATATTTTGAAGTAATTGCTCCATAGTTCTCCAAATTCTAGTACTGGAATTGAATATCCCATGGCATTCTGTTTTGGGATCCTTTGTCTGTGACACTCCTTCTTTTCCATTTCATGGGTTGCTTTTACAACCAACATCAGTCAGGTGGGTTTCTTCCTGCGCCATAAACTGGTTTTGTTCCTAATAACTTCCTCTTTTTACTATTTCTTTATTGTGGTTTCCAACTCCCCTGTTAGAAACTTTCCTCAGCTATCTTGTTTGGATTCCCTTGTTACAAACTCTCCTTAACTATCTAGCACTCTCTGGCTTCTGTCATGTATAAACACGCCCCTGAGAGCTGTGTACATGTAGGTGAAGGAAGATTTGGACACTGTTGGGCTGAACTCTGGAGCAGGGGTTGGCAAACTTGGGCCAAGGACCAAATCTGACGCACTGCTTATTTTTATGAGGTTTTAAGGGTGGTTTTTATATTGTTAAATGTTGAAGACAATAATCAGAATAACATTTTGTGATGCATGAAACCTCTTCATATTTTCATTCCAATTAACTTTCCATAAAGAACAGTGAATGAATCCTAGTAGCTGGAATTCTGTGGGAAGAAAACTATCTGGCAATCTTCCTCCCCAAGAACTTATATTCTTCATTAAGGCATTTCTGACCTTCTCATAGTTCTGACTCAACTAGTAGAGAGCCCAGTACAACCCAGACAGTTCTGCCACTGTCCCCTCAAGCCACCTTCCATCCAGATGGTTTTGCTGGACAACAGTGGTCATAGGGCTGCTCTGGAAAAAGTAATACCATGCCGGCACTGTGACTGTGCTGTACCAAGATTCACAAGTCCCAGTCTCATGTGATGTTCTGCTTAACAGTTTAGAAGGTGACTAAGTTTAGAAGATGTGCTCTTTGGGGCTGGTATGTGGGCAGAATTGGATGAGTTAAGTGATTCTTTATGGAGAATCAAGGGCCATAATTATAACAGAGTTTCTAGGCAAGCAGCTAAGGAAGGAGGGCTCTGGACATTGGCTTACAAGATTTTACTGCCTATAAATGATTTTTAAGAAAATGAATTTGTTTTTTGAGAGGGAGGGTCAGACCCCTGGCTAATGTAGTGGACTGATTAGGGTCAGGAATCTCCTTGGAGATGTGGTCTTGATGCACAGACAAGCTGTCAGAAATTATCTTCTCATCACCACAACCAGTCATTTCCAAAGATGACAGCATGCTCAAGCAGGAATTGCCCTGCACTCTGGGAAGAGGCTTTGAACTCGGCTCTGCAGGGCTGCTTCAATGGCCCACGGGGCAAGGTGGGAAAGAAAGACAAAGAGATTGGTGGGAACATGTGCATGTTCAGTTGCTGAAGTTTAAAAAATGTTGGTCAGTTCATACCACTCTACAATGCAAGACATTCTTATGGTTTCTCATTGCAGTTATCACCAACTCCAAGTTTCCAGTGGTGTCCTAGAAGGCCCTGCATGCCATAGGCTTCAACCCTGATGTTTTAGTCTTTGCTCCTCCTGCCTCACCCCTGCTGATTTCTTGCCTGCTTCTTGAGTGTGCCCAGCTAGCTTCCTTCTCTGGGTCTTACTTTGGCTCTTCCCTCCACCTATGGCACTGTTCCTTCAGATCATCAGATGACTTGCTCTCAAATGTCACCTCCTTGTGCATCTTTCCTCTCTAAAATAGTCTCCACCCTTCCCTTGTTGCTCTGAATCCTTTTCTCAGTGAGCAGGGGTTTTGTGAGTTTCATCTCAAACCCATGCCCTACCCTTTCTCTACTTCCTCTGTACCCTGGAGACTGGTCCCGGCAAATTACATCCCGCAGTCTTCTTTGACAATTGTCTTCTGTTAGGTTTGGTCACTGAGAGATAATTATTCTTTGAGGGAAGAAGAGTAAGAAGGAAATGGGAAGAATCCAGGAGATTTCTCCCTTTTTCTCTCCATGGTTACAGCACCTGCAAAGTGGCCTTGGCTTCTAGGCTTTAATAATACCACTCTCGCCAGGCATAATGGCTCACACCCTTAATCCCAGTACTCAGAGAGGCCCAGACAGGAAGATCCCTTGAGATCTTGAGTTTGACACCTCCTTGAGCAAGAGCTCTCTACTAAAAATGACAAAATTAGCTGGGTGTTATGGTGGGTGCCTATAGTCTCAGATACTTGGGAGGGTGAGGTAGGAGGATTGCTTGAGCCCAGGAGTTTGAAACTGATATGAACTAGGCTGACACCATGGGGTTATAGCCTATCTCAAAAACAAAACAAAATAAACAACCAAAAGGCCACCCTCCTTGCTCTTTCCTTTATTATTTAGCCTGATAGGGAACTATAAATCTCTGGGTTGTCTTATTGCCCCCTGTTTGCTCTTTAAGGATTTCAAGCTTCATTGTAACCAAATCCCCATATTAAATTCTGAACTGCTGTATGTTGGACTACTGTTTTCCTGGTCTATTCTGCTTTATGTTTTCCATAGCACTTATCACTACCCGTTATTATATGATTATTCATTTACTCATTCATTTTCTACCTCCTCCATTGCAACATAAGCTCTGCAAGACCCACATGCCTGAGAGCTGAACAGACATTTGAACTTGAAATAAAGGGCCATTGCATTTCCACTCCTTGACCATTTTCCATAGAGCTGAGAAGAAGGGCCTCATGTGTTTCTCTTAGAGAGCAATAGGGAAGGCAATAGGCAAGTTCAGAAAGAAAAAACTGCGTCAAGTGTTACATGCGAGTCTAACTTCTCTGAGAAGTTCTCTTGTATATTTCCAGCTTCAGGGAGAGATGTCCAAGTTCCGGCCCCAGGAGCCCATTGAGAGTACTGGGAGCTGGCCCTAGGGAGAGGAGGAAGCAGTAGGGGAGATTTTCCAGCTCTTTAGCTGAAGGATCTTGTGGATTGGTGGAGGTGGGGGAGGCAGGACTTTCTATTCAACTGAGCAGGTGGGAATTTAAGGAATGAAAGCAGTAACAACTCACATTGTTGCTGTATGTGAGACACCCTGTGCATGCCGTGTCCTCAGTATTTCACATTATTAACTCTAGTGTAAATATATATGAATATCTTACTATAGAAATCTATATTAAACTCATATTATGTAAATGAAATACCAAAATACCATATGAATATACCAAAATTAACTACTTGCTCTGTATGTTAAAAAAAGTTGGACAACTTAAATTATTCTTGGATTACTGGTTTACTTTTAAAAGAGCAAATCAGTGATATAAATAAGTAAATGGGTAAGTATCACTCCCAGATACATACCAGCATATAGGATGAGTAAATATAACTGCTCGCTAAACATAAAAATGGCAGATGTGAATGAAGGATGACTTCTTGTTTCCTCTTCACAGACAGCTGCATACATGTGAGATGTGGGTCTCCTCTACTTCACATATTTTTAGAAGCCACTTCTAGTTCTAAAGATTATTTAGGAGTGTGGGTTTTCACAGCTAATTAGATAGACTTTCTTGGATATTTTTATGATTTATTCTTTTTGTTAGATTATGATTATAGAAGGTGTCAATAAAAATCTCTACTTCAAAATTTTTGCTAAGGGCATTTTTTTCTTTTTGTGGTCAGAACATAATTGATTTTGCAAATATGCCATGGGCATGTAGTAGAAAAAACAGTATTGTCTATTTAAAGAATCTCTATTTACACCATGTGAGTTTATTTACTATGCTGTTTAATTCCTTTAGAAAATGCTTTTTGTTGTTACTTATCTGACCACTTCTGAAAGAGATATTTTAAAATCTCCTATTATAATTGCACTTTCAAATATTCTGCTTTTTGCAATCCTGAAGATTTTTCTTGTTCAAATGCTGTTTTGTGAATATAGATTTATGAATGTTATTTTCTTTGCAAGAAATGAGTTTTATGAGTTGTGACTTTTGTCATCATCTTCTTTCTTTATCCTGTTTAGTGTGTCAAACCTTTAATTTAACTTACATTAATATTTCCTCTGCTGTTATTTTTGTTTGTGATAGACTAATACTATTTTGTCCTCTTTTCTGTGTTTAGCCTTTTGTGAAATCTAGTATTGAAAATGTGTTTCTTATAAATAAAATATAGCTCAGATTTTTTTTTTTTTTTTGGCTAGGGCTGGGTTTGAACCTGCCACCTCCGGCATATAGGGCCAGGGGCCCTACTCCTTTGAGCCACAGGCGCTACCCCTAGCTCAGATTTTTTTAAAATACCAAAGTAGCAGTATCTGCCTTTAAATAGAAAAACTATGTCACATTCAGTGTTAACAATTGATACACTATTTGGTTTTATTCCATCCATTGTAATTAATGTTTACAATTTAATTTGTTATGCTCTTATTTCTTCTTATTTTTGTATATTTAATCAGGTTATTTTTCATTGTTTAATTGCCCTTTTCATTGACACGTTTTCCTGTAATTTCTATTTCACCATTGACATTTCCCACTCTTCACCCTTTTAGTCAAATATATATTTATCTACTGAATTACACCCTATTTTGAACTATTGGAAACCTCATGGCTTTTGGTCAATTCCTGAGTGACTGATGAGCTGCAGGAGGTGATATTTCCCTTCCCACTAATAAGGTTTTAGCAGCTTTAAGCATTAATGGGAAAAAGCAGGTTCTCAGATGGTAGAGTTTGTGAAGAAGTTAAGACCAGGAAAACACAAATGAGAGACAACGTCCCTCATAGAGCTGCAATTCAGGAGCATGAGGAGTCAGTAACAGGTTTAATTGTTATTCTACATTTTCATGTAAAATTTTGGTCAATCTTACTAGTGACCACTAGGCTTTCCCACCTGCAGACGGATTGACCAATCTTGATTTTCCAGCCTACCTGTCTCAACCTTCCTCTGACCTCCTGGCCACACCAAACCAGACTGTCTCTCCTATGGTGGACCCTAGAAGACCTGGGAGGGGGTTCTGTCAAATCAGACTAAAGGCTCACATGCTGATCCTTTATTGCATTTGTAGCAGAAACTTCTTGATCCCATTTTCTGACCTCTGTGGCTCACCTTGTGAGCCCTTATGGCTGCCCAATAAGGGGCATGCTCCTTAAGTTGAACATGACAGCAATGAACTTTCAAATAGGACTCCAAACTACTAGTATTCACGAAAATATTAACAAACTGTTAAATGAGGTTATCTTGTCCTCATGCATTTATGGAGCAGATTTCTGGGTTTTTGAGTCTCTGACCAGCTCCCCTAACAGTCTGTGGATTTGGACTTCTGTGTCTCAGATCCCTTACTTTCTTCTAATGACACGATGTAAGTGGTGTTTGAGTGGAGGCTGCTGCCCCACAGAGCTCACCTCCCTGGCTATTTCCTCCCACCTCTACTTCTGCTTTTTCAGTTGGCCCTGGGAATACCACCTTACCTGCTTTCTCTCAACATATTTGTATTTTACTACCTTGCTCAAATTTTGCACAAGATTCATCTCTTCCAAGAAGAATTTCACAATAAATCTCATGCCCATTTTGTAATTTTGGCTTTGTCTTCCTCCTACCACCACCTTTGTATGTATACGTCAATATATTTTTCTCTCTCCCCACCTATATGATAAACTCTTTAAACTCATAAAATGTATTTTTTACTTGGTTTATTTCTTCTTTGCAGTAGTTATATGTAGGCCCTAGGTACTTAAGAAATATATGTTTAATTAATGTTTATGCTGGAAGTATAAAAATACATCAATATAAAAATGAGATAAAGAATCTTTAAGACATTAGTAAAATAGCATTGAAAATTATTTTAGGAAAAGGCATTGAAATATCAGTGGATAAGAAAACTATTTTTGGAACTCTAAAGAATCAGTGAAGCAAAATTCTAGAATTGAATGATGTTATCGAAATGACGGAAAAACCAACAACACAATAAAAATAGATGAAGGATATGAACACACTCACAGAGAGAGGCAGAAATATTAAAGCCTCTTCTTAAATACATGAAGAGATACTCAACCTCACTTATAGGAAGAGAAATTCACATTAAAACAGATAGGAATTTCTAATTCTGGCCAAGACAGAGTAAGAAAGACCAGATTTAATTTTCTACCTACACAAAACACATGAGACAATAGTTTTCAGTCACTGGACAACAAGGAGTTTGAGTCTGGGATCCCAGAGAAAAATACACAAATAAACAACAACAACAACAATGAATGAAAGAACAAAAGAAGAAAAAGAGAGACCTATATAATTGTACTGGCTTCTTTTGCCTGGAGATGGTTTGCAGACTTCAATGCAGAAAGAATGATTCCATTAGGGCTAAGCTGTCTTACTGAGAGGAAGAGACTGAGACTGGAGTTTAGGGAGGCCACAGGTTAGAAATTGTGGGGGCAAATACTGAAGAGGAAGAAGTGGCTTTGAGGACTCTGGGGATAGGTGGGTGGGGAGGGTCCCCCTGAGTCTTTCACTGCTTACTAATCTTTTCATGTATGAGAAGAAACATCCCAAAGCTAAGTAAAAAAAAAAACACTGGAAATCAGTAGACAGACAAATCACAGGATCTCACACAGGGCTGGTAATAGTTTGTGTTCATACCAGCCCAAGAGGAAACATCTAATACATGGGTGTTAAGTAGAATCTTAAGAAACAGGGCAAAGTTGCTACCAGACTAAAGTCTGACTGGACCTGGGCTAAATGAAGTTTAAAAGCAAGCCTTTCAATAATTTGAAATCCCACTGATTTCAAATTATTCCACTGTATACCAAAAGAAAATTAATTGTTTTTCTTTTTTTCTTTCCTTTTTTTCAAAAAGAAACCCTCATTTTTTATTATTTTAAAATGTTAGGGGAGTATAAATGTTTTTGGTTATGTGGATGGCTTTTGTTATCCTTGGGTCAGGGTTATGCACCTAAGTGTGCCCCTCACCCAGATAGTGTTCACTGTATCCATTAGATAGGTTTCACCTATCCCTGCTTTCTCCTCCTACTTTATTTATACTGAGTTTTACTTCTCTCCATGCACATTACTTAGTTTTAATTTAATAGTGAGTATATGTGGTGCTTGTTTTTACATTCTTTAGATACTTCCCTTAGGATAATGATCTCCAGTTCTATCCAAATTGTGGCAAAGGGATTTAATTCATCTTTCTTCATGGCTGAATAGTATTCCATAGCAACATTTTGTTAATACACGGATTAATGTATGGGTATTTGAGTTAATTACACATCCTTGCAATTGTGAATTGTGCAGCAATAAACATTTGAGTGTAGGTGTTCTTCGTCTTCTTCTTCTTCTTCTTTTTTTTTTTTTTTTGATAAAATTACTTCTTTTCCTTTCAGTAAATACCCAGTAGTGAGATTTCTGGATGAAATGAAAGGTTCACTTTTATTTTATTATTATTATTATTTTTGAGACAGAGTCTCACTATATTGCCCTCGGTAGAGTGCCAGGGTGTCATAGCTTATAGTAACCTCAAACTCTTGGGCTCAAGTGATTCTCTTGCCTCAGTCTCCTGAATAGCTGAGACTATAGGCTCCTGCTACAATGCCCAGCTATTTTTAGAGATGGGGTCTCACTCTTGCTCAGGCTGGTCTTGAACTCATGAGCTCAGGCAATTCACCTGCCTTGGCCTCCCAGAGTGCTAGGATTATAGGCATGAGCCACTGCACCCGGCAATAGGTCTACTTTTAGTTCTTTCAGGAATCTCCATACCATTTTCCATAGAGGATGCACTAATTTTCAGTCCTGCCAACAGCGTATAAGCATTCCTTTCGGCATCCATACCAGCATCTATTGTTTTTGGATTTTTTAATAAAAGCTGTGCTAATTGGGGTAAGATGATATTATACTATGGTTTTAATTTCCATTTCCTGGTTCATTAGTGATGTTGAGCATTTTTTTCAAAGGTTAATTGGACATTTGTCTATCTTCTTTTGAAGAGCTTCTCTTCATGCCTTTTGCCCACTTTTAAATGTTTTTTTTTCTGATTTGCTTGAGTTCTTTATAAATTCTCATTACTAGCCCTTCATCAGATGTATAGTTTCTGAATATTTTCTCCCATTCTTTAGGTTGTCTATTTACTCTGTCTATTATTTCCCTCGCTGTGCAGAACTTCAATTTAATCAAGTCCCATTTATTTATTTGTGTTGCTTCTATGATTGCCATTGGGGTCTTCTTCGTAAATTCTTTGCTTAGGCTGATATCTGGAAGAGTTCTTCCAATGTTATCTTCTAGCATTGTTATAGTTTCCTGTCTTGGATTTTAGTCTTTTATCCATATTGAATTAATTTTTGTAAATGGTGATAGATATGGATCCTGTTTCCTTCTTCTGCATGTGGCTATCAAATTCTCCCAGCATTATTTACTGGATGGGGCTTATTTCCCCCAGTGTATATTGTTATCTGCTTTGTCAAAGATTAATTGGCTGTATGTGGATGGTTTTATATCTGGGCTCTCTTTCCATTGGTCTATGTTTCTATTTTTGCACCAATACCATGCTGCTCTGGTTTCTACAGACTTGTAGCATTGTTTGAGCATTATTTAAAGAAATAAAAGAATTTCACCAATAAACAACATAAAACTATAATATCACCAAAACTGCTAGACATGCAAAAATGTGAAAAAAATTCCACGACTAGGAAAAAAATTAGTTAATATAAGTGCACAGGGGAGAAATGATGGAACTACAAGATAAAGATGTTAAAATAATTATTATAAATAAGCTTTTCATGTTATACAAACACAGATATTATGAGGAGAGAAATGGAAGACAAACAAATAAATAGTACTTGTGTAAAGTTTCCAAATAAATGGAAATTCAGTACCTGAAATAAAAATGTACTGGATGAGGTTAACAGCACATTAGCAACTGTAGAATAAATGATGAGAAAACATGAATTCATAGCAATAGAAACTATCATCTAAAATAAAACACACAGAGGAAAAAAAAGTTTTTTTTTTTGTTTTTTTTTTTTTTGCAGTTTTTGGCCAGGGCTGGGTTTGAACCAGCTACCTCTGGCATATGGGGCTGGTGCCCTAATCCTTTGAGCCACAGGTGCAACCTAAAAATAATATATATATTTTAAATGGGTAGCAGTGACCTATAGGACACTAGCAAATAATTAATATGCATTTAATTGGAGAACCAGAGAAGTGGGGATGGAAAATTCATTTGAAGAAATACTAATCAAATTTTTTCTAAATTTGATGAAACCATAAACCCATAAATCCAAGAAGCTCAATGAATCCAGCAGATTAACATAAAGAAAACCAGAACAAGGGAAATCATAATCAGATTAGTGAAAATCATTAATAAAGAAAAAATTATAAAAGTGGACAGAGACTATAGATCCATTATGTACAAACAAAGTTGGAATGATAGAATTCTTATCAGATGCTGTGTAATCCAGAAGACAATAGAGAAATTCTTCAAAGTATTAAAAGAAATCTGTCAACCCAGAATTTTTTAAATGTCAAAATGAAAATCAAAAGACAGATATATAAGAGTGGAGAGAATTTATCACTAGCAGATTGGTACTTCAAGAAATACATTTAAAAGTTCATCAGGAAGAAGGAAAACAATAGCAAGGGGAATTTGGTTCTATGTAAATGAATGAAGAACACCAGAAATGAAACATACATGGAAAATATAAAAGGCATATTTTTCTTACTTTTAAAATTCCTCTAATAGCTCATTATCTGTTCAGCAAAAGTAATAACAATGAATTGTTGAGGATACAGCACACTTAGTAGTAAAAAATCATGATAAAAGTGGCACAAAGGATAAGGCAAAGGAAACTGTAAGTATACTGTTGTAAGGTTCTTATACTATATTTATTAAGGGTATAATAATACATGAAAGTGGGCTGTGGTAAACTAAAATTTCAAATTTCAAGCCTGAGGTAGCCACTGAAATAATGGAAAAAAGAGACATAGCTAATAAGTTAATCATGACCGTAAAATTGGACCATTAAAAAAAAAATACTTCAACCTAAAAGAAGTTAGGAAAAGGAAAAAGGAGCAAATGAGACAAAAAATAACAAGGCACTAACAAACATATGAAAAAATGCTCATTGTTCTTAATCATCAGATAAATGCAAATCAAAACTACTCTGGGATATCACCTAACACCAGTGAGAATGGCCTATATCACAAAGTCTCAAAACTGCAGATGCTGGCGTGGATGTGGAGAAAAGGAAACACTTTTACACTGCTAGTGGGACTGAAAACTAATACAACCTTTTAGGAAGGAAGTATGGAGAATCAAAGAACTCAAATTAGACCTCCCATTGGATCCGGCAATCCCCTTACTAGGCATCTACCAAGAAGAAAAAACATCATTTTATCATAAGAAAATTTGCACTAGACTTTTCATCACAGCTAAATTTACAATTGCCAAATTGTGGAAACAACCTAAATGTCCACCAACCCAGGAATGGATTAACAAGCTGTGGTACATATATATATACCATGGAACACTATTAAGTCATTAAAAAGATGGAGAGTTACATCTTTTGTATTAACCTGGATGGAGGTGGAACACATTCTTCTTAGTAAAGCATCACAAGAATGGAGAAGCAAGAATCTAATGCACTCAATTCTAATATGAAGGCAATAGATGATCTAATACAAGGTGGGAGGTATGGGAATGAGGGAGCAAGAAGAGGGGGAGAGGGGGAGAGGGATGGTGGGTCACAGTATATGGCACCCTTCTTGGGGGCAGGACATAATTACAAGAGGGACTTTATATAACAAATGCAATCAGTGTAACCTAATTCTTTGTACCCTCAATGAATCCCAAACAACAAATAATAATAATAACAAGTAAGAATATGGTAGATTTAAATTCAATCATGTTGTTAATTATGTCAAATGTAAATATTTTAAATAACTTAATTAAAATGCAGAGATTGTCATGTTGGATAAAAATTCAGAATCCAATTGACATGCTGTTCTCAAGAAACCCACATAAAATCTAAAAAATTTAAAAAGCTATACCATGCAAATATTCATAAAGGAAAAAAAGCTAGAGTGGCTCTATTAATGTTAAAAAGAAGAGATTTTAGAATAAAGATTAATAATAAGGAAAGAGGAACATTTTCTTAATTATAAACAGGTCAGTTCATCAAGATAAAAGAATCCTAAATGTGCATGTACCTACTAACAGATCTTAGCATATGTTAACATTGGATAAACTTAACTGAGAAACAAATAGATAGTTATAGGTAGAGATTAAACATCACCTACAGTTTTCAGAAACTGATAAAACAAGTAGATGGAAAATCATAAATTCTATAGAATATTAAAACAATGCTATCAACCAGCTTACCCTGATATTTATAGAGCAGTCCATCCAACAACAGCAAAATACACATTCTTTTTAAATACACACAGAACATTTATCAAGATAGACCATATCTGACTGTAAAACTAGTCTCAATAAATATCAAAGGATTGGAATCATAAGTATTTTCTCTGAGTAAAAAACAACTGAATTAGAAATTGATAACAGAAAGATATCTGGAAAATTCAAAATACTTGAAAATTGGTTTACATGCTTACCAATCCATAATTTAGAGAAGAAATCACAATGGTAAATTAGAAAATACTTTAAGCTGAGTGAAAGCGAAAGCATAACAAAAGAAAATCTGTAAGATGCAGCTCATTAGGGGGAAATGTGTATCATTAGGTGCTTGTGTTAAAAGAAGGGAAAGGTTGGGTATGAAGGCTCACTCTAATCTACTATTTGGTAGGCTGAGGTGGCAGGAGTAATGGAGACCAAGAGTTCAAAGATGCAGTGAGCTATAAATGCTCAGCTGCACTCCAGCTTAGGGGTCAGAGACACTTGTCTTTGAAAAAATAAATGGAGAAAGGTCTTAAATCAAAGATCCTGGTCTATATCTTAAAAAACAAAACAAAACAAAAAGTAAGTTAAAGTTGATATAAGCAGAAGTAATAAAATAATATAGACAAACCCAGAATAAGTTAAATATAAAAGAAATAGAAAAGCCCAGTGAAACCAAAAGTTGGATTTTTGAAAAGATTGATGATACTGATAATCTTCTAGTTAGCTTGACCAGAAAAAAAAGAAGTAAGACATTTTTCTAGAAAAAGAACATCTTACTTCTTTTTTTAGAAATGGAATAATTGAAATTACCACAGATTCTATAGATATTAAAAGAATAATAAATAAATATTATGAATAACTTTATCACATTGAATTTTTTATAAAGATAAAAAAACCCAGATACTGCAAAAGAAACAAATTAGTCAAGTGCATGTAAGGAGAAATGGATAACACAAATCTATTAAGGAAATTCAAATTGTACTTAAATTGTCTTCTCCAAAAAGAAAATTATAGGTCCTCAAACCTTCACTGGCAGAAAACAGATTAGGAAGGAATACTTCCCCAAACTGAAGTCAAAGTTACATTGATATCAGCCCATAAAAGATGATTCCATAAAAGACAAGTAAAGCTACAGATCAGTAATCTTCATGAACACAGAAGCAATGATCATTGACAAAATTTTAGTAAATCACATACAGATATATAAAGCATAATGTATCATGGTCAAGTAGAGTTTATCATAGGAATGCAAAGTTTTTTTAACATTTGAAAATCAGTAAATGAAATTCACCATATCAATAGATTATAAAAGAAAACCCATATAAATATCTCAATAGACGCATAAAAATTTTTGGCAAAATCCAACATTTATTTATTTAAAAAATTCTCAACAAACTCAGAATAGGTGAGAACTTCCACAATATGTTAAAAGATACCTACAGAACCCCTATGTTTTAAATTACAATTAACAGTGAAAGACCAATGTTTTCCCCCTCAGATCAGCAATATGGCAAAGAACCCATCTTTTTCTCCCAACATTGTACTGAAAGCCATTAGCTATTGCAATATGGCAGAAAGAAAGAAGGAAAGGAAGACAGGAAGGAAGGAAGGAAGGGAGAGAGAAAGGAAGAAAATAACTCTATATCCAGATTATATGATCACATGTATAGAGAACTAATAAACAAATTTAGCAAGGACTGACAACACATGACCTCTGACAATTAAGTTCATTAATTTACCCTAGAAAAAATGCTACATATCTCATTGCTGACTATCACTATAGTCACCTTCAAAGTACTCCCCTTGGGAAGCTATGCACTGATGTCAGTGCCTAGACCACCCTTCAAAGCAATTTTGGAAAGCTTTTCCTGGAATAGCCATCAGAACTGTCATCATATTACACTTGGAGACTTGAATATCATCAAAATGTCTTCCTTTCAATACTTCCTTTATCTTTGGGTAAAGAAAAAGTCATTGGGGGCCATATCAGGTGACTAGGGTAGGTTTACCAATACAGTTATTTGTTTACTGGATAAAAACTCCTTCACAGACAATGAATGCCATCTGAGCTGGTGCACTATTGTGATACAAGAGTTAAGAGTTGTGAAAAGTTCAGGTTGTTTTCATCTAATTTTTTCACACAGGCCTTTTAAGCACTTCCAAATAGTAAACTTGATCTTTGTACTTAACTGTCCAGTTAGTACAAATTCATAATGAACAATCCCTCTGGTATCAAAATAATTTTGTAACATTGTTTTGGACTGACAGAACTTTTTTGGTTATAGAAAATTGGCTGACTTCCACTGTGCACTTTGACAGTTTGTTTCAGGGTGATATTGGTACACTCACCTTTCATCACCTGTGATAACACAGTCCAAAACATCATCTTGCCTCTCCAAAAGGTTTTGGCAAACTTCTGACTCTTTGCTTTTGTTCATCAGTGAGCGCCTTTGGGACCATTTTATACACATCTTTCTGATGCCAATATTTTTAGTTGATATTTTCCTCACTGTTTCTCTACTGATGTGTACTTGGTGGGCTATGCTTACTACTGTGAGACCATAATTTTGACACATAATGCAATGAATTTTTGCAATGTTTGCTTTGGTTCTGCTTATTACTGGCCACCCTGACTCTCTTCATTAGTGATGCTTTCACTCCCCTCAGAAGAACTTTTTATTCATTTGTACTCTGCTGTTTTCTTCATGGCATTATCCCCATAACTTGGACTAACATGTCCCTGATTTCACATCCACTCTTACCAAGTTTAACAAGAAATTTAATATTTGTTTATTGCTCTAATTCAAGCTCTGATATCCTTATGATGGCACACAAAAACACACAATAATGAACACCACTCAGAAAGACACTGCCACACATTGACACAAACAGAACTGTGAGATACTGATATACCAAGGTTATAAAAACCTTACTGAGTTGTTTGTACAGGCCTGTCAACATAAGCACACAGTGGCAAGTTCGTGAACTTAATTGTCAGACCTCATAAGGCCATATCCAAAAATCAAGTGTATTTTTGTGCTATTACCAAACAATCAAAAACAAAACAAAAATACCATTTATAAAATCATCAAAATTTGAAATACTTAGGATTGACTGGTGTTTGAAACATTCAAGATCTGTATAATAAAATTTATGAAATATTGCTGAGAGAAATGAAAGAAAACCTAAACAAATGAAGAGAAAGCCTATGTTTATAGATTAGAAACTCATTATTAAGATGTCAATTTTCTCAAACTGATGTATAATTTCATCAGGATACCAATCAATACTCCAACCCTCATTATAAAATTGACAAGTTGATTCAAAATGTATATGGAAATAAAAAACCAACATGATTTTGAAAAAGAACAATATTATAAGACTTCCACAATCTGAGTTTAAGACTAACTATAAAGCTAAAGTCATTCAGGCAGTGTAATATTGATGTGAAGATAGACACATAGATCAACAGTACAGAATAGAAAGTTCAGAAATAGGCACATTCAGGGGTGGTGCCTGTGGCTCAAAGAAGTAGGGTGCTGGCCCCATATACTTGAGGTGGTGGGTTCAAACCTGGCCCTGGCCAAAAACTGCAAAAAAAAAAAAAAAAAAAAAAAAAGAAAGAAATAGGCACATTCACACACACACACACACACAAAACCATTTGATTTTTGACAAAGGTTTCAAAGTAATTCAACAGGTAAAGTAAAGCCTATTCAAGACATAGAAATCTATATGTAAAAAGATGAAACTCAACTCTTACCTCACATCATACACAAAAATTAACCCAAATGGGTAACAGATATATAAAAGGTAAACTATTAAACTTTTAGAAGAAAATGTTAAAAGAAATCTTTGCTACCTTGGTAAGTGGATTTGTTAGACAGGGAATCAAAGACACAAACCAAAGACGAATAAGTTGTTACATTGGATTTCATTAAAATAAAAAATTACAATCTTTTGCTCTTCAAATGACCACATTAAACAAATGAAAGGCAAACCATACCCAGGAGGAAAATATTTGTAAAATATAGCTCTAAAATAGACTTTAACTGGAATACATAAGAACACTCAAACTTAATAATAAGAAAACAACCTAATAAATATTTGAATAGACAGTCCACAAAAAAAGATATATGAATGGCAAATAAGCATCTGAAAAGATGTTCAACATCATTAGCCATGAAGAAAAAAAGCAAATTAAAACCTCAGGGAGTATTACATATTTTAGTATTACAGCTAAAAACTGATAATACCTTGTATTGGTAAGGATATGGTGCAAATGAAACTCTTGCCCATTGCTGGTAGGAATAAAAAGAAATGGAACAGCAACTTTGGAAAACGATGTGGATGTTTCTTATAACAACTCAGCAAGGAAATAATTTATCTATGAGAAATAATTACATGAAAATATATATTTGTCAAAACTCATCAAGTTGTACATCTGAAATAAACTTTATTATATAAGCTGTACTTCAATAAGGGTCATTTAAAAAAACTACCCTTAATTTTTTACCAGGTAAACTGACAAACCCCCAAAAGTTTCATAATTCATTCTGTTAGTAATTCTTTGGAGAAACAGGCATTCTCATGCATCATTTTTTTGCAGATATAAAATCATTCACTCTATTATAGATGACCATTTGATAGTATCTGTCATTGTATATGCATAGATATACATATTTATAAAGACTTTGTGAGTTTGAATTCTAAAAGTTAAATAACAGTTCAAAAAGAAAATGATAAAGATGAGACTTAGTACATATAGCATAAATATAAATATAGGAGAAAAAAATCCCTGAGGGAAAAAAATTGTTTCTAAGAAGAAAAAGAGAGAACATGGATGCTAAATGTGGATTTGGATGAAGTTAATTATGATGCAAATTGATGAGACATTTAATTAATGTTCTTAAATCTTTCAGGCATGCATGAAAGATGAACAAATAATGTCTATAAAAGAAGTTATGAAAATCTTGAAAACACACTCATTAAAATGTATATTCAACTCAGTGTTCAACTTAGTAGCTATAGATGACATTATTAAGATAATTACCAGCTTTATTCAAGAAGTAATCATAGAAAACCTACCACAGCTATTTCACTGTGACTACAGAATACATGAGCAGGACTTCCATTTAGAAGGCTAAGAATTCATTATTTTTACTTATTTTTTTATTTTTATTGTTTGGGATTTATTGAGGGTACAAAGAATTAGATTGCACTGATTGCATTTTAAAGTCCCTCTTATAATTGTGTCCTGCCCCCAAGAGGTGTGCCATACACCGTCAGCTCCCATACCCTTTCCTCCCTCCCCATTCCTCATTCCTCTACCCCCACCTTGTAGTAGCTCATCTACTGCCTGCATAGTAGGATTGAATACAAAGAAGGCTAAGAATTCTTGAAGAGCACAAGACCCACACCCGGGAAGAATTCAATAAACAGAAGCTGAAATATGGCAGGAAATGCCTGTGTGATGGGTAAAGGCTTCAGGGAGGAGGTGGTCAGCGGGGTGCACAGAGATAGTGGGCAGGAGAAGGGCTGCCTTCTCCGAGGGGCAGGCAGCATTTGAGTGGAGGGAAGGAGCAAGGAGGGAGGGAGACAGTGTGGAGAGAGGACTTCCCGTGGGAGATGGGGAAGAGAAAGTAAGGATGTACCAGGAAGTACCCTCTTGGAGAACTTGCTCACTGCTGTGTACGAACCTTTTTTTTTTTTTTTTAAGACAGTGCCTCACTCTGTGGCCCTTTGTAGCATGCCCTTGATACTGGATTTTTGATATTGGATTTCCAGGTTCTTGGTCTTGACGATTTGACGAATGAATCGATGGACCACAGGATGGAAGTTAGGTTTTATTTACAGAGGTATTACAGCTCTTACAAAGAGCCAAACCTTGCAGAGCAGGAAAAGATAGGTTTTATATAAATGTCACAGCTCTTACAAAGAGCCAAACCCCCTCGCAAAGCAGGATCCAAGTGTTACAACTCTTCCTCTTCTTCTCTCTCTCTCTGATGGTCTGCAGCAATCTGCTGAGGTCTTTGCTCTCCTGCTCTCTCTCCCTCAGAGGTCTGCGATGATCTGCTGAGGCCTTTGCTCTCCTGCTCTCTCTCCCTCAGAGGTCTGTGACCATCTGCCCCTAGGTGCTCTACTTAGGGGTTTATATAGGGGCAGTTGTCCCATGAGCTGAAAGCTGAGCTGATTGGTCTATTTGCTCCTGAAAATAGACCAATCAGGAGCAGGATTAAAAATGGACCAATTAGGGATGCTGGAGGAATCACCAGTGTTTCCGTCCCCCCCCTCCTCCTTCCAGGTCTTTTTTGCTACTGGAGCCTCCAGTGGGAGAGGGAAGCTCCCTCTGCTTGCTCCAGCCTGCCGGTTCCTCTGCTGGCTGCTGCCACCAACACGGAGGCGGCAGTTCACCCAGCCCAGCTCAGCTCGGCACCATTTTGTCCGGTATCACCCTGGCGTCATAGCTCACAGCAACCTCAAACTCTTGGTCTCAAGCGATCCTCTTACCTTAGCCTCCCTAGTAGCTGATCTCCCTACAGACACCTGCCACAATGCCCAGCTATTTTCTTTTTTTTAGAGATGGGGTCTAGCTTTTGCTCAGGTTGGTCTCCAACTCCTGAGCTCAAGCAATCCACCTGCCCTGGCCTCCCAGAGTGTAGGATTACAGGCCTGAGCCATTGCGCCCTGGTATGTCTGAATCTCTTGCCGTACAGGATGCCACTGGAAGCTTTGAGCTGACTTGAGGCCCCCCCACCACTAGAGTTTTAAAATGTAGCCTATGTGGCTGCAGTGAACAGGGTGGATGGCAGCGCTGAGAGACTGCAGGCCGAGACTGATTAGGAAACTTGTAATAAATTAGGCATGATGTGATAATAACCAGGGCTCTGGACAAGGGTGTGGCTATGGGATCGGAAAAGAAGGTGTGGACACTGAATAGATAAGTTCACAAGAACTGCCAGACTGGGTGACTAATCAAAAGTGTAGGAGAGAGAGGAACAGAAGGAAACTAAGATAGGTCCTGGGTCTGAGGCGCTTACAGAAAGAATGATAGTGCTGTTGACAGAAATGATAGCCAGGAAGAGACAGATGCTGGTTTCAGGGAGGTAGACGGGCAGTTGGATTTTTAAATGTTGGGCTAGAGTGAAACATTGGATATTAGGTAAAATTGTTCTGAGGGTCAGAAAGAGAGATTGAGATCAGAGTTGGATAATAGAAGTAAGGAAGTCATCAGAGGAAAGAATAATGAAGAGGAAAATTAACATAGTTTGGTTGAGAGGGAAGCTGATAATGCAAATACCCTCATGGCTCAAAGCAGGTAACATAAACAAGCAAGTCAGAGGAGTCCCCAAGAATGGCTAAGGGAGTAGGGAGGCCAAAGGTTATGGACTGGAAAGTCCAGTAAGTGGGCAGTTGAAAATAGTGTCTGGGGTGTGGGAAGAGAGACTCTAGTGTAGTAGAAGTAGGTGGTAAAGTCTACTTGCTTAAAGAGGTATTAAGAAAAGCAGAAAAAAATATATAGCCAGACTACTACCAAATGCCTATATTATTTTAGAAGGCAAAGACAAAGGAAGAATCCAAAAAGGCATTACACATAAACCCTAAAAAAAGTGCTAGGAAGCTTAAGATACACAGCTGTTAGTAATAATGTTTGTAATGGATATTGATCAGCTTTCGCTGATAAAAATGAAAGAAACCTGGTCTTCAAATGAAGGTAAAGAATAATTTGGTTTTTGGCACTCGACAATAAAGGTCCCAATCTAGTGCCCCGAAGGATAAATTGGGCTCACAGATGTGTTGCTTATACAGCAGTGTTTTTAACTTTTTTGATTGAATGCTGTGGTCCCCATCCCTCCCTGCTACCCCACAGCCTGCCCGCTTTGCTTGTTTATGTTACCTGCTTTGAGCCATGAGTGCATTTGCATTATCAGCTCCTGCTCTAATGCTTTCTAATGCTAAATCATCAAAAAAGAAAGGAAACATTAAAATAATTCAAACCCCCCCCCAATATTTCCAGGAAAATATCCTAACTTTTGTCTGAGTATGCTTTTTTTTTTCTTTGTCAAGTTGGGTTCAGTAAATGTTACTGTTGTTGTCTTCTGAATTACTTCCACTTGTAGAGGCCCCCCTCCCTGGGCCTCTCTTGGAGAGCTGATTGTAGTCTGAGTGCTCTCACCCTTGTTTGCTATGAGCTCCTGGTTGCTTGAGTGTTTCTTTTATCCAGTTCTGTTTAATTACCATGCAAAATCCTCTGTTGAGCTTTTAATTAGCAAGTTATCTCTGTCTGAAGACTGGAAACCCTGGGCTCTTTCAGCATATATTAGACAGCTAAGATATGAAATTAAAGAAAACAGAGTTTTAGCCAACAGAAACAAGTGACTCATTTCCTTGTGAAAACACACAAGGTTTATGTTACTCTGGCAACAATATTCCAGAATACAGTCTCTCCCCTCCCCTTTTAGAGCTTTTATGTGTTTCTGTTACAGTCTGTGTTCCACAGTGACCTAATGTTGAACCAAGTCACTTAGTGATTCATGAGAGACAAGAGAACTGTGCTTTCGTTTAGATAGCTCGTTGAACGTCCTTTTGACCAAAGGAAGAAAAGTTTACTTTGTACAAAGAGAAGAACTGTACAAAAGATATAAAGACCCCTTGACCAAGTGCTGTCCCGGCCGTAAGTGTGGTCCTGCTGTTACTTTTAAAACACTACAACTGGTTCCTGTGTGTTGGAACTCTAAGTGCCTGTTTTTCTAAACAGCTGATTAAATCAGAATGTGCAACCTGTATGTATGCCATGCGGAGAAATGAAGATTTAGAGGCTCATTGCAGAAGACCTTGTGCCTAGGGTCAAAATTGTAACCCAAATCACTACAACTCCCCAAAGCAAAAATATATAGAGCAAAAATAGTTGCACTCACTTTTTCTTCTCTTAGGTTTTAAGCTCTCTGAGGTGCTTGAAAGGAAGTCAACAGAGCCTTCAATTTACTAAGCTCTTGCTGCTGATGTTATTTAAAAATTATGGTCTAGGGCGGTGCCTGTGGCTCAGTGGGTAGGGTGCTGGCCCCATATACCTAGGGTGGTGGGTTTGAACCTGGCCTCGACCAGCTAAAACAGGAGTGGCAACTGCAACAAAAAATAGGTAGGCATTGTGGCAGTCACCTGTAGTCCCAGCAAATCAGGAGGCTGAAGCAAGAGAATTGCTTAAAGCTCAAGAGTTGGAGGTTGCTGTGAGCTGTGATGCCGTAGGACTCTAGTGAGGGCAACAGAGTGAGAGTCTGTCTCAAAAATAAAAAGAAAGAAAATTACGGTCTGGATAGGGCAATGGCTTCTGAAATTTAAGTTTAGAGACTATTAACAGCTTTCTACTGTCATTGGAAGGATAGTAAATTTTGTAGCTATTAGAATGCAATAGACTAAAAATTGCTGGCATATAAAGACTTTTAGTTTCTCTTTCATACTTACCACCTGTCTGCAAAAGAGAATTTTAGTTTTGCTCAATCATTTCGTTTCTCCTCAAAAATGTCTTTCTATTTTTGTTGGCTTTGGAGAAAAAGAATAGAATAACAGGCAGAGAGAGAGACTTGAATAGTAGGGCAATGAGGGAGAATGACCTATGACAAATTTTATGCCATATATATTTAATGTCCTATATATGTATAATGTCATTTTATACAATGACCCTTGAATGGAAGGAAAGTTGAAAATAATAGGAAAATTAAGTCAGAAAGGTTAAAGGTAGAGAAAGTTTTTCAGAGATTTGAGAAGAAAGGTCCAGGAACAGTCACATGTAATAGTGACAGATGGGAGGAGAGAAAAAAAGGATTTTAAGAAGAGTCCTGGGACTTATGTGTCTTCATCAGAGTGTTCAGAAAATACAAAAAAAGGACTTCATTTATTTTGAAATTAATATTTTTTGCAACAATTGTTTGTTTTTAGCCATAGCTCTGCTCTAAGACTGACCTAGATGGATCGTGGTATCATAAACAAAAAAGTATTATTATTAAAAAATTGCTTGACAAAACCTTGAAATTATTCCTACCAGAAAAATAATCTCAACTAGGAGAATGTTGAGTAGAATTTCTTTCTTTTTTTTCTTTTTTCTTTTCCTTTCTCTTTCTTTTCTTTTCTTTTCCCTCCCTTCCTCCCTCCCTTGCTTCCTTTCCCTTCCTTTCCCTTCTCTTTCCTTTCTTCCTTCCTTCCTTCCTCCCTCACTCCCTCCCTCCCTTCTTTCCTTCCTTTCTCTTTTTTTCTTTCTCCCCCCACCCCCCCACCCCCCCATGGTATAAACCAAATGTTAAGGTAGAAGGTAGAAAACCACAACAGATTACTTAGGTCAAAAGTAATTTCATTCACCACTATTTTTATGGAGGTGGCTCTTATAAGTGACCTTTCTTTCCAAAGTAAATAAAGTAATTTGCAATAATTCAAAATTCTAATCAGTTTTTAGTATAATTATTCTTTACATGATTTTCTTCTTTTTATTAAAAATTATTTGTTGATTTTTTATTGGATTTTTCTCCTTTTTTGCTTCAAACTTCAATTCTGCTTTTGAGTATTTTTTTTTAATGGTCCATCTGTTGTGCAATTCCAACTACAAATTCCTCATAGAATGATAGAATATCATCTTTTTTGAAATTAATAATAAAGTAATTATAAAATATTTTCAATTTGTTCAGCAATCTAAAATGAGAAAGCTAAACTTTTTGCTACACAGAATAAAGAAACAGGTTTATATTTTTGCAAATTGTAAGTCATTACCATAAGCATTATTGAATTACATCTAAAAATATTATTATGTGACTGTTTATATATCAACTTGAAATATAAAATATGAATGAATTATAATTGACTATTCTATATCTATAAAACAACTACTCTCCACTCATCATTCTACATGGTGTCATGATGAATTGACCACTTTAGGCACTAGACAGAGGTAAAATCATATAATATTTTTCTTTTTTGTGATTGACTTATTTTACTTAGCATAATGTCCTCAAAGTTCATCAGTGTATCATGTGGAAGGATTTCTTTCTTTTAGAAGGCTGCATAATATTCTTTTTTGGTATATATATTTGGTATATCCAGTCATCTACTGATGGACACTTGGGTTATTTTATACTGCAGTGAGCATGAAGTTATCCATTTGAGACTGTTTTCAGTTCTTTTGGGTATACATTCAGAAGTAGGATCAAACCATAATTCTATCTTTGAGGCTATGAGCAACTGCCTTACTATTTTCCACAGTGGTTGCACTATTTTATCTTTCTACCTGCAATGCACAAGAGCACTGATCGCTCTATATCCTGGTCAACACATATTATTTCCTTTTTTGAAAATTGTGGACATCTTCATAGTTGTGAGGTAGTCCTTGTTTAATTTTAATTAAAATCAGGCATAAAGAGTTATGCCTTTTGTACATGTAGAAAAAGCAATAACTCAAGTTTTGCTTAAGTTGACTCTTATTTAAACTTTCTTTTTAAAAGTGAAGTGTCATATAATAATACCTTTTAAAATAAGATTGTTGCACACCTAGAAATCCACTTATCTATTGCTGTATAATAAATAAATGGTATCCCATTGGTGACTTAAAACAAACAATGGTCAGTTATTTCCCTCACAATCTGATGATTTTGCACAGGGTTGGAGAGGATTGATCATTCCTGTTCCTCTGGATATCAACTGGGGAGGATGTGTGGAGGCTGGAATTTTCTGAAGTCTTGTTTATTCCCATGTCTGGTGGGTGCTGTTGGCGAGGACATCAGCTGAGAATGCAGGCAGGGGTGCCTACGCCTGGCTTGTCTGTGTAAGTTCTTGGCTTCCGCAGAGCATCGTGACTGGGTTCTAAAAACAAGTGTCCTCAGACAGGAGGAGTTCTCTCTGTATTTGCCTTCTGTAACTTATTTTGAAAAATTAACTGCTTTTGTTAATCATAATAATAATTAACCAATAATTGAAGAAATCACAAAATCTCACCTAGGCTTAAGAAGGAGGACATGTACTCTACTTCTTGGCGAGGGAATGGCAAAGTTCTAGAAGAACTCGTGAGATGAGAAGAATTGCTGTGGCCATTTTTGGAAACCACAATCTTCCACATTTAGTAACTTACTATATCAGGTGACTGTATGTAGAAACATCTTCCTCTAATACTTAAAACAGTCATATTGATTTTATGTTTCAAGGTACATTGTGGCTCTTTATAGAGAAGTACTAATGACATTTTTCTTGTTAAAAAAAGTTCTCCTCTATATGTGAATAAAGTCATCTGTCTTGCTTTTCTTTTGTGGAGACCATTTGTGTAAAGAATTCCAGGGTCTAAAGTACACAGAATGAGATTTAGAAGTGGAGACATGAGCTCTGAGTGACCACCCCCCCTTGGTCCTCTCCCATTGGCTCCTATGTGATAGAGCACAGCAAGCAGAGGACCAGTGCAGGGCTCTGGGAAGCTCAGGACCCCTGAACAGGGTAGGACTTGTGGGAAGGAGTGAGGAGCGCACAGGGCTGCTTCCCACCCTGAAGCCCACTGAGCGTGTCAGGTGCAGCCCTGTTTCTTTCCCTCTCATTCCCACTCATGTTCTTCCTCTTTCCCTTTCTTCCTCCTGCTCCCTTTTTCTTCTCTTTCCCTTATGTCTTTCATTTTCTTCTTTTATTTTTCTATTTCCTTTCTACATCTTTCTAGTTCCTCTTTTTTTCATCTTTGGTCCCCCTTCCCTCTCATAGTAAAATCTGCTGGGGCCTTGTTAAAGGTCTTTGGTTTGTGTTGCTAGGGCCGAGCTGGTTTGGCTCCAACAGTGGTTCTGTGCCTTTCTTTATCTGCCATTTGATTACAAATTTCCATGGATCAGATGGAATCCCAGCCTGCATATTGGCGTTGCTTATACCCATGTTCATGGTTCCAGGCTTCAAAAACCAAAATTTATATTTGAAGAGCTATTTTATTTCAAGGTGACCAAGAAATGCTTTGCCCTATTGATTTCCAACCCTGTAGGAACAAATGACTTTTATTAGAATTGGTGTTACTTGGAAAGTATATTTGGAAAGAGTGAGTCAAAACTGTTTTTATCTTGTGAAAAACATTTTTTTTTCTCTTGGATTTTGGTTCGTTTTAATTCAAGTACCTTACCAGATGCTTTGAGTCCAGTTCCAACTGGTCTCCAAACCCAATATGACAGATCTTGAGTAACCCACCCTCCACCTCCTTTGTCTTCTATCTTATTTCTTGTTCCCCTTCAAGTATCTTTGGTCTGAAAATTCTTGCTATCTTATATCCATCCGTTTATTTCCTGATCTTCAACTAAAAATTACTTCAGTTCCTATAGGATTTATACATCATCCATTGTACATGGGTGATGTTAAAAGGTAACTAAATTCCAATCAATTGCCTTTTTATATAATCATCTCTGCTGGCTCTTGTTTAAACACCACCATGCATATCTTTACAAAAATGAACAACTGAGAAATCAGAAAGTCACATCATGACAAAAACTCTTTAATATTAATTACAGAGGGAACAAGAAGTGTCTTAGTTTCAGTTTTTTTGCATGTAGACTTTAAACAGGGTGGAAACTTCTGCATGCCATATATAGATAAATCAAGAATTCTCAGTGTATAATAGATGTACAAGATTTAAGACACTAAAAACTAAAATTAATATAAGAATGTATATGTCAACTCATAACATGAGGAGATATAATATAAGTTTGAGAAGTTAAGCATGGAAAGTATGGGCCGTTATAAAATGTTTCTGTTTTTCTGGCATGATCTACCTGCTGAGTTTTAACTTTCTGTTTATCTTTGAGAGCCATAAGATTTTCTAAATAATGCTGTTACTTGCAGTTTTCAGTGCAGAATATTTGCAAGACCACAACAGAAAAATATAATTAAAGAACTTTCTAAACCAAAGATATCTTTTTCCCCATTCATATACTTTTTAAAAAAATTAAAAATGGTATTTTTTCCCATAACAAAAACTTCTTCTATAGTATTTACAATTGCAGTAGAACTTCAGCATGTTGACCACCCAAGGGTCTACAACACACTGGTGAACATATGGTCAACATAAGGAACTAGGCCTACTGTGCTGATACATACATGTTGTACATGTCTGGTCTATGAAAATTAGGTCAACTTAAGGAGGTGGTCAGTGTAGGGAGGTGGTCAACTGTGGAGGGTTTGGTGTATTTTATAGCAATATATAAAAATATTTTGTGTAAGATATACATCCAGTAGCAAAATTGCAAATCATATAGGAGAGTTCAAAATAAAAAATAAGAATTTCCCATGGAAAGCATAACACACAGTCTTACATCGCTAAATCTGTGTCATCTCAAACAAAATAGTACTACAGACATAGTAAGAGGAAAAAGAAGGAGAGAAAGAAATACTTCAACTTTCATTTTTCTCACCTCTTTTTTATTAATGCATATTTTTATATTTTTTAAAAAGATAATCTAGGTAATCATATATTTGCTTTTTTTTTGAGACAGAGTCTCACTATGTCACCCTCAGTAGAGTGCTGTGGTATCACAGCTCACAGCAACCTCAAACTCTTAGGTGCAAGTGATTCTCTTGCCTCAGACTCCCAAGTAGCTGGGACTACAGGCACCTGCCACAATGCCTGACTATTGTTTTTGTTGTACTTGTCATTATTGTTTGGCAGCCCGGGCCAGGTTTGAACCTGCCAGCCCTGGTGTATGTGGCTGGCACCCTAGCTGCTGAGCTACAGGCACTGAGACAGTAATCGTATATTTCTTACAAATAATTTCCCCTGGAAGATACTTCTATTGGAGCCTGTGGCTCACAGTTAAAGTTTTAGTTGTTATTTTATAGCTTTACTGATTGCTGTCAACTTGAGATTTCTTTTCATTACATTCTTGGTTATTGCATCCTTGTTCCTTGCATTTCACATCTTTTTTTTTCTTAATTACCTTTTTAATTACCTGTAGGACATATATCCTGCAGAAGTATTTTCACAGATATTTTATGGGTTGTGGTAAACCTTCTGATTACTTCCATGCCTCAAACTGTATTTCTTTTGTCTTCATGTTTGATTGATATTTTGGCTAGAAATACAGTTAAAACTTCAAAATAACTTTTCCTCTGTACCATGAAGGCATTCCTCAACTGGCTTCCAGTACCTACTGTCCTCAATAAGAAATAAGGTACCATTTTGGTTCTCATTCCTTTATACATAACTGTTCTTTTTTTCCTGGAACCTTCTAAGATTGCATCTTTATCATTAGAGTCCTAAAAGTTTTCTGGATATGTCTAAGTAAGGACCTTTTAAACAATATTGACAGCATTATAACATACCAATAAAAAATGGAATGGTACTTTAGGAAAATAGAAAGTTACCCTTTCTTATGATTCTGTTGGTCAGGAAAGGATGCAGAACTTGACTGGGCAATTATTTTGCTCCTTTGAGGACACAACTGGGATCAATCAGTTGTGTCCAGCTGACTGCTGGTATGGGCTGGAAGGACCAAGAAGCTTTCGTTTACATTTTTGTTGCCTCAGTGCTCTTCCACATGGCCTCTTTTTCCAGATGGTGTTCTGTATCTGATAGTCTAAGCTTTCTTGCAGCATGGCAGCTGGCTTCCTCAAAGAAGGCTAACAGAAGGTACATTCAGTGTACCTAGGCAGTACATCCAGTGCTGCCTAGTCTGCAAAGCTACCCGGTGACACTTCTGCCACCAAAGCAAGCTTCAGGGTAAGTCCAGGTTTAAGGGTAGGAGAAATTGAGTCTACATTTTGATGAGAAGAATGACAAAGTCGACTTCTGCTGAAGTCATTGCAGAAGAGAGATCGTTGTGGCTATCTTTGGAAATGCTACTAGTAGCATTTAATAAGAATTTTCAGGTCAAAGACATTTTATTTTCAGTTTTAGAACATTTCCTATAATTATTTCATCTCCCTCTCTGTTATTTTGTTATGTTTTATCATTTAGGAACTCCTATTAGATAGATATTAAAACTCCTGAGTTGATCTTCTATATCTGAACTTTTCTTTTAAATTCTATGTTTTATCTTTTAGAAGATCTTTTTAGTTTTTTTCCTCCAAACTATTGAATTTCTTATATTTCAATGACATTTTTAATTTCCACAAATGCTTGAGCATTCTTTGCATAGTGTTCTTAGCAGTGTATTCTCATTTTCCTTAGACAACACGTTCTCTAATACTTTTAAAGTTGAAAGTGATTTTTTTGTTCCCTTAACTATCACTGTTTCTTTTGAAGCAAGTTGTTTTATTTCCTCATTAAATGTATGAAAAATGGACAAAAAGACATGCATCTTTAGCATAGGTAACTGGTTTGAGTTTCCTCTGTAGGTGTCTAGACCTGTCGACCACCAAGTTTCTCCCATTCATGGAAGGCTGCACGTGAATATGAGCAGAGAGGCAGGGGTCCTCAAACTTTTTAAACAGGGGGCCAGTTCACTGTCCCTCAGACCGTTGGAGGGCTGGACTGTGGGCCCTGGGATGAGTCGGCTGCTAAGCAGGACAGGCAGCAGCAGCAAAAACACCCAGCAGGCTGGATAAATGTCTTTGGAGGGCTGCATGTGACCCGCAGGCTGTAGTTTGAGGACTCCTGGGTTACTGGAAAGCTTCACTTAAGGGGAGAGCTGAAAGTAGGCAGGTAAACAGACTGACTCCACCTAGTTTCATACCACATGAGACAGACTTTGCTCTGGAGTGCCTCCATTGCCCAGGGGCCCTGCCCTTTCCCAGGCATGCTGGTCAATTTCTTTAGACATTAGTTCTGTCATTTTATCCTAGAGGCACACATTGTGACTATCTTACAGAGAGGGGGTGGGATTGAGGAGGGAACAAGTTGTACAGTTGCTGTGTAAATAATTCTTGTTTTAATCATCTTGATTTCTGTCCCTCTTTCTAACCCAGCTCTCTTCAAGCTTAGACCCTGACTTCAGCTTTGTTACAGAGGAAAATGACTCCTACCCTGCGTGTAGACTTTTCAGTGTCCATTCTACTTTCTCTCTCCCAGAGATTGATCAAAAGTTCTGATTCCCTGGTACTGCTTCTTCTCCTTCACAACACCATTATGCCCTTATTCTTTTTTGTACTTCATTTTTTTCCTTTTATTAAGTCACGTATACATAGATCATGAATATACTTATGCATATGTGGGGTACAATGTGTCTTTTTTATATAATTTGGAGTGTTTACATCAAACTAATTACTATAGCTTTTGGCTCATTTACTTGATTATTGTGTTAAGACATTAATGTTCTATACTTGATAGATTTGACTTCTACCCTTGCAATATGCTCCATAGGTGTGGTGCCAATATTTACTTTCTCAGTCTGCCATATTGAATGAAAGACTACAAAATGATATTAATGGTTGTTTGGTATTCTAATATATAGATGTGTTGTAATTGCTTAAGTAAGCTGCTATTACTGAGCAGTTAGATTAGTTTCATCATGTGGTTGCTCCTTATACATATGTGTAAAGAGAAGAAGTATGTTATGTTAAAGATAGTTAAGTGTTTCTGGGCATAACTGAAGAGGGCTGAATGAATTAATAAGATAACTGAACTATCTCTCACAAGAAATAAGTTATTATTTTATTTCTTTTTGAACAGGTAGATGAGCTGGAGAGAAGGGGTAGATGAGCAGGAGGATCAGCAAGAAACTGAAGCCTAGGTAGAAGAGACAGCCAAATATACTTTGTCAGAAAATGGTTGTCTAAGATTCAGTGTTAAGTTGTTGGCTGTTACACCTTCTGTGGCTCCATGTCTGCAGTAGGGTCTGCTTTACATAGCCTCTGGGAGAGAAGGGGATAGGCATGCCAGACAACAAAGGGAGAAGGATGCAGAAAAGAGATATTGGTACTTGAAACTAGAAGGTACTAGGAGGAATATAAATAAGGCACCACACTCCCCAGCTCCTCCAGAACACTTATGTTTCTCCAGAGACACTGGAAAGGGTTGAGTTGAGTAGGTAGGTTGAATTTCCTACCACATATTCAGATAGGGATTTCAAACAAACATAACATGAAAATTGAAGCACTAATTCTTTACATCAAGTCTCTTTTATCCAATCTCAGTCTCTCTGTATGGGGGTACACTGCCCTTCCTTTTTAGTCAAAAAAGTTTCCGGAACACCTTGGGTGAGTAAGAATGGGTTGCTGACCGTATGCAGATTCCACTACTAAAGAGCTTAGGCTTGGCAAGAGGGTGTCCTGAGTGCCAGCTTATCTCTCTCAGGTATCCTCTGTATCACCTAAGAGGCCATAGAGTCTAGACTATTGTGAAGAAAACCTCTGTTCACACTAGCTTATGAAGAAGAGGGAGAAATTATTATCTGACTTAACTTGAAGTCCTAGAGAAGGCTAGGCTTTAAGTTTGGCTTAATCCTATCTTCCTCTTTTATTGTCATGTCTCTCCAAGTCACCAGAAAATAGCTACAGAGGTTACTGGCCTCACTTCTAGAAAACAAAATCTGGAGCATGGAGAGAGGAATCTGGGGGTGGGGGTGGGTTCTCCTAAAAGGAAACTTTCCCCCAAAGCCCTCAGCCTACCTTCCCTCACCTCTCACTGGTCACATGTCCATTCACTGGTCCTGTTCTCAGTGGCTTTGGGTGGATTATGAACCAGTCAATAAAGATGGGGTCATATGACAAATGAAACAGAGAGAACAGAGAATGAATGTAAAGGAGGCAGGTTTCATGACCAATGTGTTCTCTCCTTCGCAGTGAGGGCTCCACCCCTCCACTTCTGATGCCCATATGAGAGAATATCACCAATTAAATACAGCTCTCTTTATATCTTCTTTCTGATTCTAGGCCTCCACTCAGGAGAGGGAGCCATTGAACTTGGTTTCTTATTATGCTCCAAGCCCATGACCATCATCTGACCCCTTCCAGCAAGTGTTAGCTTCTGCATCTCCTTAATTGGAGTTTTAGCATCACAGTTCTTGTTAAGAAATTACCATTTTTTCTCCAATTACCCTCTACCCTTTGTGAAAATGTTGGCGTTCGTGTCTCTAGCTGTCTCTGGTAGGTTGCCATGACAATCCTCTGCCTTTTCCAACATTTGCAGTTAATAGTTTGCCAACTGCTGGAAGATGCAGGTATTATAAATGTTGTTAGATATTTATAATTGCCCTTAAAAGAGATCACAAAAAAATCATTTTATCATAAGGATATATGCACTAGAATGTTCATTGCAGCTCAATTCACAATCACCATGATGTAGAATCAACAAATAAACTGTGGTATATGTATACCATGGAATACTATTCAGCCATAAAAAGATAGTGACTTTACATTTTTTGTATTAACCTAGATGGAGTTCAAGAACATTCTACTTAGTGAAGTATCACAAGAATAGAAAAGCAAGTATCCAATGTACTCAATACTAATATGAAACCAGTAGACAAAGAAATATATACACATACACAACAGAAAAACACAATTAAACTCAAGTGAAGGAAGTGGGAGGAGGAGGAATGGTGTGTTCTTACCTAACAGGCACAGTGTAAGGGTTGTGGCACACATCCTGGGTGAGGCACACAAGTACAACTTGGACTTTAACAAATACAAACAATATACTCTATCTGTACTCTCATATAATCTGAAATTTATTATCTGTACTCCCATATTAATCTGAAATTTAAAAAAAAAGAGAGAGATTGCACCAATTTATCCTCCCATGAATAAAAAATGATTGCCTTGTTCCTATCACAACCTCTCCAACACTGTATGCTATCATGTTTTTTGATCATTGCACATTTTGTAGATTAAAAATTGAAATTGTTAATCTCATGAATCTCATTTTCAATTAAATTATGTCTTTGAGGAACTTTTTTTCTTTCATGGAAAAGAAAAGGAAGGAAGTGTCCCTGCTTAAAATATTTTCTGAGCTCTTGTATACAAGTATTTATCTACTGCCAACACACCTGAACAGCAAATCTTAGTGTTCTGAGTTCACAATACAATTGTATTTTAGTTATTGAACAGAAGTCATGAGGCTAGTCTGACTTTCCTCTTTGTATATCACTTGATGTTGTTTTGCATTCTTATCATTTAGAATTTTTCCAGAACGTAGTTATAAGTTTTGTTTTGATTTTTTTTTTTTTATGTGTGCAAACATGCCATTTTCCCTCAGGGACATTTTCTTTCCTTATCGTTTTACCATTGCCACTGTCCAATTGTTCTAGTGGTTTTTTTTCCCAAGAAATTCAAGTTTTTATGAATTTCTTTCTTAGTTTCTTGTTCTTTGTGTTACTTAATTTTAACTAACTAACTATCCTAGGATAACACATATCATTGTTGTACATCCTAAGACACTAATAAAACACTAACATATTTTGGTTATTTATTCACATATTTCATTGCTAAGGTCTTTAAAAATTTTACTCTTTTGAGTTATACACTTAATAAGTGAAAAGATAAGATGATTGCAAGGGCTTTCCATATCCATACAATTGTAGACCATCTAAGCAGAATTTGCCAAAGCCTTTCTCTGTAACAGTCCCAGTTACATGCACATTTCTAGTATAAACATATCTAAGAAAGAAATTAAATGCCAAAATGGGTGACACGTTTAACATCATGCATTGTACCAGTTACGAACTTACTTAGTGACAGTTGAGTAATTAAACTTTAGATAACTATTCAACTCTCACAAACAATCATTCTCCATTGCTAACATGCCAGTGTCAACTTTTATAAATAAAATCTGGGTTATATGAATCAATAGATAGTATAATTGTGGATGAATTGGCTGGGGCAATAATGTGGAAACCATGCCCAGTTGAACCTGCACGTATTTTATAGTGAGAACGTGGAAGTTGGTCTCCAAGAGTGGTCCGTCATTTTGGCTGCACAGTAGAATTGTCCAAGGATGATGTGTCAATGAGCACATACACAGTCGCTCTCCAGATGTAGTCCCCACTACACACACTGACTATGGTAAGCCCATTGAATAATCTGTACATACTGACCATACCTATTAAAATATGCATATGTCCTTTGATGCAATGGTTATATCTCCAGGAATTCATCCTACAGCAGTAACTTGAATATATGCAGATTCATTTCCAAGACATTTCTTTATTCATTCAACAAATATTTATGAAGCTGATATGAACAGCCAGTACTCTTTTAAACACAGGGCAGTGAACTGCTTGTTCTCAGGAAGATTACCATCTTATGGGAAGAGCCATATAAAAAACACAAATAGACTTTAAAAAGAACATAAAACTGTAAGTTCTATGGAGAGATTTCAAATATAGTACCCAGTAAGGTTTTTTGAGATGTCTATACTTTGCACCTAGGAGTAGGGAGGGCACTATTTTATCCTTCTCTTTTACTTTTCCCAATTTCCATCTACTGTGGAAATCTGTGCTAGGCAAGAACCTCTATGAGATCTTCTGGCATCCAGAATGCCAGGGGTGGAGGGAAGTGGGATTACATCATGAGAAGTAAAGCTCAAATCTTTCCTTTTCCTAGATGCTTTTTTTTTTTAATTTACTTTTTTTTATTGTGGTAAAATATACATAGCTTAATATCTACCATTTTAACCATTTTAAAGTGTACAGTACAATGGCATTAAATGTAGTCACATTATTGTGTGATCATCCCCCACATCTGTTTCCAGAATGTTTTTTGTTTTTTTTTTTTTTTTTTGCAGTTTTTGGCTGAGGCTGAGTTTGAAACCGCCACCTCCAGCATAGGGGCCAGCACCCTACTCCTCTGAGCCACAGGCACTGACCCAGAACCTTTTTATCATTCTAAACTGAAACTCTGTATCCAGTAAACAATAATTCTCCTTTATTCCATTTCCCCAGTTCCTGGAAACCATCTTTCTACTTTCTGTCTGTGAATTTGAATATTCTAGTACCTCATATAAGTGAAATCATATAGTATCTGTCTTTTTTGTGACATGCTTATTTTTCTTAGTATAATGTCCTAAGGTTCATTTGTGTTGTACCATGTGTTAGAATTTCCTTATTTTTTAAGACTGAATAATATTCCTTCATATATATAAAATGCATATATATATGGCACATTTTGTTCATCTATTCATCTGCCAATGGACATGTGGGTTGCTTCCACCTCTTGAATATTATAAATAATGTTATTATGAACACGGATATGTGCACATTTGTTTAAGATCCGTCTTTCAATTCTTCTGAATATATAACCGGAAGCAGAGTTGCTGGATCACACAGGAATTCTACTTTTGATTTTTTGGGACACTGCCATACTGTTTTCTACAGTGGCTGCACTATTTGCCATCCCACTGGCCATGTTAATTGTTCTAATTGCTTCACATTTTCACTGATGCTATTTTGTTTGAGTTTTTGATAGCAGCCATCCTAATGGGATGAGGTAATATCTTATTGTGGTTTTGATTTGCCTTTCCCCAATGATTGGCAATGCTGAGTATCTTTTCAAGCTTTTTAGCCATTGTTTATCTTCTTTGGAAAAATATTCTTTACCTCTTTTAAATTGAGCTTTTTCTTATTGTTTGTATGATTTCTTTATCTTGGATATTAACCCCTAATGAGACATATGATTTGTAAATATTTTCTCTCATTGTGTAGATTGTCTTTTCATTCTGTTGGTTTTGTCCTTTGATGTACACAGTTAACTTGATATTTTGATCTGTGAGAGAGGTATATTAGAGTCTGATTATGATTGTTTATCAATTTCTCCTTATAGTTCTATCATATTTTGAGTTACAAAATTAAAGTTTTGTCTGATTATACCTTTAATCAATGGAAAATATAACTTTCACATTCCAAAAATGTGTTTTTTCTAGAATTCTACTTTATCTGATGCTGTCTGGTATTTTAAAATACTATAGTTGCTTATAAAATATAAGATTTTAAATTAAAAGTATTTTTTCTCAGAACTTTGATAAATCTATCCACTGTTTTCTTACACTTAGTATTGCCAATAAAAATCTGCTGCCAAGCTGATTGTCTTTTTTATATGATAATATGATTTTTTTTTCCTTCCTGGGAACTCTGAGGATTTTTCTCTGCAGCTTTGAAATTTCACTGTGACATTTCTAGGTATTACATTTTTATAATTCTTCTCAGCTCTATATCTGAGAAACCAAGTTCTCTGGGGCTAAAATTGTGATTATTTTATTGAATACTTGCTCTACTCCACTCTTCATTCTGCCTGTGCTTTTCCTGGATTTTGGATTAGATAGATGTTGGACTTCTACGTCTATTGCTTATGTCCCTCACTCAGCTCTCAAGTTTTTCACAGCTCACTCCTTTTAAGCTGCGCTGTACCAGACTCTTAGAACTGACTTGCTGGTTTAATACTATTCCTTGGCTGAGAATATTCTTTTATTCAAACTAAATGTTGTATTTCTAATATTATCAAACAAATATTTAATTTATGGAAATGCTCAGGTTTTTTTTCTTTTCACAGAGGCACTGTCCTCTCAAATCGCCTCACAGACACAAATTTTTCTTATTTTCTGCTTGCTATTTTCATTCCTTTTTCTTGGAGATAAACTCTTTTGTGAATGGAGTTCCAGGCCTCTCTTTCAGGGCGTTTATTGGCTTCTGTTGAATATTTAGGGGATTCTTGGTTGTTGGTCCATCTTTGTATTTGAATATCTCTGTTTACTGCTCTGTGGCTATGAACTGTGTTTACTGTATATTACCAATGACAATTGTAGACAAGGGACAGGATAAGACAACATAAAGGTAACTTGTCATCGTGTCAGGCACCTTCTTATTTTCTCCTAGGGATAAGCAGCTGTCTTGAGTAATGATACTCTGCCCCTTTCATTCCATGCCCATACTGGCTGCTTGGGTCTGGGATTTTCCACTACTGTTACCCACTTTGGCACAAGCAGGAAGCAAAGGGGAAACTGATAGTCAAGCCGTACCCACCCCAGTTCTCTGATTAATTGCCCTGATAAGTGTCCTATCTCCTCACGCCTTGTTCAAATGATTCTAAATTTGGAAGACCCTCCCCCGTGCCACTCCGGCCTTCACAACAGTTTCTTCATGTGCGTTTCTTAGATGACAGCTTCCTTCAATTTTGTTTTTCCATCGATCAATTCCATATGGTTGCCGTATTTCAAGTATCGCTCCCATTTTCTGGCCTGCTGATGACACATCGTATTTTTAATACTATTTAAAAATATCTTATCTATTATTTCAAGGAATTTGGAGCAATGTATCAGTCAGTGTCCAGTTGCAAAAGCAGAAAACCTCTAGGTAGGCATTTCAAAGAAGAAAGGACAGGAAATTGGCAGCTTTAAAGCCACTGGAGGAGCCAGAGGACCAAAGATCCAAGAAGGTCAGGGAAGATATTCATGTAGCCCAGAGAGTCTCTACCAGCTTTGGGGGAATCTGATGTTCTATTGAACAGGATCAGAACTACAAAGAACTGTCACTGAGGGCACAAGCTCCAGCAGGGCCAGAACACCAAGGCTAGTGGTTCTCTGGAGAAACCTTAGGGACAACTGTAAATGTCATCACCGTGTGTCCCCTATGCTGAGCTCTAGTCTTCATAATCATGAGATGTACTTCACTGGGAGAGAGTAAGCCCCTCTAACCTCCTGGGAGCAAGAAGGGAGCGAGGATGAATGCTGGCCGAGAGAGAGGTCACCTCCTAGACCTCACACCAAGGGAGGGAGTCCATGTGCTCAGTCTGTGATCTCAATTCTGCCTCTTTCTGCATAATGCTCTGGCTTCTAGCTGTTTGTCTGTGATCTTACCTTTCACACAAGCCTATCTTTTATATTTGTCTTTATCTCCTTTCACTAGTAGAAACCTGGCAGGGGCAGGAGCAGACGAACACTGAGCCCCACACTTACCCAGACGTGACCCTTGACCCTCATCTTTGAGGATTTGTCCTTGCTCAGCACCACCTACTACTCAGTGGATATTTAGTAGATATTTGTGACTAAATGAGTAATGTAGAAATAGACAGCTGAAAAGAAAGAAAAATAGACTTTTACACAGTAAGGAAAGAGGTGCTAAGTTAAGGAATAAGTTAACATAAAACAGATCAGAAAGAAATACAAGCCTTTTAAAAAATAATGAAGGACAAAAAAGTTAAAGAATCTGTTGTTTCTAAAAGTGAAGAAAAGAGTAGGAAAAAAAGTATCCACACACTTACACAAACACATACTCATTTATTAGTTCATTTTATACTTAGCCTAGAAAATCAAGATATCAGAATAAACAATGAAGAACAGAAAATCAGGAGGCTGAGCAGGGACAAGGAATTAACTGATGATGAATTTCAAAATAAATTAGAAGTGATGAATATCCACAGGAATTTATTGACATCATTTCTTATACACTTGCTATCAATTTTTAGAATATGAGAAGAATGTGAGTGTGGGAAGACAATACTATATTCGTTTACAAGGTAACTCTGAAAAGTGTGAAAGCATAAGTTTAATTTTCAAATCCAGAAAATTGATTGGGAAGCATCATATAAAAAATCTTTACCTTTACATTCTCAGGGAAAAGATATTGATTAATCTCTAATCAAACTTTTGGCAAGATAAATGTTAAGGTGGGGTCAACCTGATAGATTTCTTTTGACAGTCATCCATCAAGGCGATAGGGGGAAGACATCAAAATATTATTATTAATAGTTCATTGCACCCTTGGAGAGATATAAAGATGACCTAAAGTTTGAAAACTAGCTTTGTTTGTGCATGTTTCGTAGATAAAATGATCCTCGAGGAGTTGAGCAATATTGGGTGGGTGCTTTTGTGACACTGAATGACTTAATATGCGGAGAACAAATTTTATCTGCAGAACAAGGAATTTATGAAGTATTAGGACAAATTTTTTTCTACTGTTTTCTGGGTGTGAATCATTGGGATATGTAACCATCAGAGGCGTATTCTTTGGAACGTGGTGAGAATATGGGGAATTCTATCTGAATAATTTAAACACTTGAGAAAGGGTAATCTAAAAGAAAGTCCTACCAAGAATTAATTTCCAGACTTAGCACTTCACTTTCATTAATGATATAGATGACAAAATAGAACTGAGAACAAAGATTGCCTTCCCAGACATCTGTACCGTCACAGAAGCTGTAAGAGGCAGTGGTTCAGCAGGCAGGGCTTGAGGCTATTTGATGGGCTTCCTAGTTCCATATTTAAAAGGGCAAATAAGAGTGCTAGGTCATTAAAAAAGAGTGAGGTCACCTATGGAGACATTTTTTTTTGCCTAGAAATTCGGGCTTCAAAATTGCTTTAATAAAGTTGAACACTAGTCAGAAACCAATGGCAGGCAGTTCAACAGAAATAAGTGGGGCATAATAACAATAGCTAAACACTGCTGTAACTCTCAGCAGATACCAGCCAGCATTCTAAGCCCTTTCATGTGTTAACACTGGGAGGAAAATAAAAAAACACATATACAATGTAGGGAGATAAGTTCTCGCCTTGTATAGGGGGAAAGACTTAGACTTATCATTTAAAGAAATATTATTTTTACAGCATTTTTCTAAATAATTAGGAATTGGTAATGTATCCTTTTATTTTGGAAGGAAGAATGAAGCCAATAAAGTGATAGGTATGATTCCTACATAGGAAAAGGAAAATGTTCCCAGAAGTCTGCTGTGTGCAAGATGTCATGTCATTCATCGCTCTGTGACTTACCTCATTTCATCCTCACAATAATCCCAGTAGATCAGTATTAGTATCACCAGTGACAGATGGAGAAACTGAAACTTGGGGCAAATAAGGAGTTACCTCTCAGCTGCTTGAGATATCCGGATAGCTGGGGCTTTACGACTCCTTCTCCTCATTACCCTAATATTGCCTGTTAAACTGCCCTCTAAATGACAAACAAGCATATTGATGATTAATAAAAGCCTGAGTGGTAAAATGTGAAGGTTATAAAATCGTACATTTCTATGATTATTACTAAGGAAAAGCACTTACTCATTTCATTCTAGTTATCAATTGCCTAGTAGCCAACATCTTAGAGGTACAAAACAATAATCATTTAATATGCTCACAGATTCTTGTGGTTAGGAATTAGGTGGGTGGGAATTGCTTATGTTTGCTCTTGAGTCTGGGATTTCAGCGTGGGAAACCTGAATGATTGGAAATGACTAGATTAGCTGGGCCTAGAATCATCTGGAGGCTTCTCCTCCCAGATTTCTGGCTCCTGCATTAGGAGGACTCAAAGGGTGGAACTGTTAACTGAAGACTCTAGGAGTGGCCTCACGTTGGAGTGGGCTTTTCCCAGAGACGGAGTTCTAACAGGGGCACTGCAAAGGTACTCCTATGGGCAGGGCTGGCATGGCAAGAGAGCCAGAGGGACACTGCATGAGCTTTTCTGGTCCATCTATGGAAGTCACGTAGCATCACTTCTGCCTCATTCTTTCGGCTACCAGCAAGTCACCAAGGCCAGCCTGGATCCAGAAAGAGCAATGAGATTTTACTTCTTGATAAGTGAGTGGCAAGGGCACAGGCAGAAATGCAAGTAGAACAGAAGATCTTTTGCAGTCACCTTTGGATATTGAATTATTTGCCACACATATGGCTAGTGATTAAATGACAACACACAAAAAAGGGCAAATCATTTATTTGTAAGGATTAGTATCTGGGTATATGTGTGAGCACATGCATGCATGCATGAGCATGCGTGTGCCTGTACCTTTCAAAAACTTCTCTTGGAAAATGTTTTTGCAAAGACATTTGTAAATGGCAAGCATCATGCTTGGAGGCAGGAACAGCTATGGTCTGAAGACGGATGTTGGCTCCACTTTCTGGTCTACTTACCATGGCCTCCCAATCAAGGAGTGGAAACTATAGGAATTATTTCCTAAGCTAAAGTGAATCTAAGAGAAAAAGGCAAAGGAAGGGTCTGTGGCTCAAGGATTTAGTTTAGATTCAAGGAAGAATCTCTGTGAAGCCAGGCTTGTTAGAAACTAGGATGAGCTTCTGGAGGAAGATTGTGAAATTCCCTTTCTTTCAGCTATCAACCTCACTCGAAGGTCTGCAAAAATACAATTTACACAGAATGAATGATATAGCCTATTAGTCGTCAGGCAGATGTTTCTCTTGAATTTGAGAGGCCTAGCTTTCCTTATGAGTTCTGCTGGACTAAAATTTACTATTCCAGAGAAGGGAGGTGGGTGGAAGGTGTTCCGAACGTAGACACAGATTGTTCTGAACTTAGACACAGATTGTTTCTCTCTGTGCTCTGAGCCTAGAATTTTCCTGAGTTTTGTAATAAGGATGGTTTGATTTTATGGTGTCAGCAAAGATATTCCCTCTGGCTATGTTTGGAAAAGCCCTGCCTAGATTTTCCCCAAACATCATTTTATGAAAACTGAAGATTTTTTCCAAGTTGAGATCCAACTTGGTAAAGTTTTGTGTGGATTTCTGCTGCTAAGTTGCAGCAAGCCAATGTAAATGTGGAATTAAATCCATAGAACGAAATGTATGTGATGAATAGAACTTTGGTCCGTGTTGAGTAGTCTTTGAGTATAAATGAGCTTGAAGGAACAGAGAGCGGCCATCAATGAAAACTCTGTGCTCTGCAAAAACTGGGCTGTATAAATATTTTATTTAGCTGAGATAATACAAGATTCTTAGAATAACATTTTTTTTACTGTTGAAATCAAATATGATTTGATCCATAAAATTCCAACTGTAAATTTACCTGCAGTGGAGTTAAGCAGCCACTTGGAGTAACTGAAAAATTAATATTGCCTGTGATAGTACATGGAATCTACTGTGTTTCCCTGAAAATAAGACCTACCCCAAAAATAAGCCCTAGCAGGATTTCTATGCATTGGTTAAATATAAGCCCTACCCCAATAATAAGATCTAGTGATGGGCATGGCTATGCAGCATATCTGCATGCATTTTGGCACCGAGAGGAAGACATCCCCTGAAAATAAGTCCTAGTGTGTCTACTTAGAAAAAATAAATATAAGACAGTGTCTTATTTTCGGGGAAACATGGTAGTTAGGTGGGATCCATAGCTCTATTTTATTGAAAGTGACAATTTTCCCAGTTAATTTTCTTTTCCATTTTTACAAATATTTTTTAAAAATTTTAAATTAATATGAAGGTACCCAGTTAATTTTCAAACAGCATAATTTTAGAGTTGATGAGGCTATCGATCTTATAAATAATTCTTAAGACATAAAGATATGCATTGGAAAAGGCACTACAGTTTGAGGTTTCCAAGAATATAAACTATAAGGGATGGGCTGTCATAATGACATGCTGTCCCCCTCACTTCCCTTGATGCCCATCTGCATTTCTACCCTCCACCTCTACTAGAGGAAAGAACAAAAGAAAGCAGTTTAAGAAGAGATTTAAGTTAATTATGAGGCTGAAGAGCCCATCCTTGAGAGTTGTTAAGCAACAATGGCTGATGCTTGGGAACGTCCTTTTCATATTTTAAAGTTGTATCAGCTCTAAGGTCCATGCTGGGAAGATGGGCTGAGGTCCTGTTGTGCTGCTCAGGAATAACTGCTAGAGGACTACTCCCTGGCCAAAGCTGTCTCTCTGGTCAGCTCCAGAAATCTTAGCTTCACTGACAAGACCCAAGAAAGGGTTCTTTATTCACAGGTACAAAGATAGGGCAGCCTTGTTCTCTGGATTAATACCCAGCCTCCTCTTTCTGGTACTGTCTTCCTAAAGATGGTGGAGTAGGCACCAAAACCGCAGCGGCAACCACCACAACCACAACAAAGACTGCCGAACCCGCTTACGGAAATGGCACTGCCTGATCCATGAAATGTCAGACCGTCACACTTTCACATTCTATTCATACACTCTTTTTAAAAATAAATGTTCTATTTTGATGATTCACTCATATATATTTAAGGTGCTTAAGTCAGTTGAAACTGCTAAAGTCTTTAGTTCAAGGGCTAAGACATCTGCTGCATTTCTGTTTTTGGGAAGACCAGCCCCATTACTCACCTAGTTTTTTTCAACTGTTCTTTCACTTAGATGGATAACACAACATGAATGAGCCAAATTAAGAAGATAATGAACATCAGTAATTAACCAGCACTTTTTGAGTATAATGTGCCCGGCACTGTGTACATACATTTCTTGTTACATTTTGTTTTTCTCACTAGTCATCACGAGTGTATGAGGTAGGCACTCTTAATATCATCCCATTTGACAGATGATGAGTATCCTGAGGTTTATAATGATTAAGTAAATTATTTTAAATCACAAGCTAGTAAGAGGCATAGACAGACTTGGATACTAGCTCTGTCTGACTCCCAAATCCAACTGGTAACTGCCTTCATGCTTACAGGGTTATGAACAGAACAACTGAATACAGTATCACGCTGATGTGGCAAATTCAGAAATGGCTTGGTTTCAGTCATTGACAGAGACAATTACCTCAAGAAAATTTGTATCCATCCACTGATTTAAGGCATGCTGAAGTGATGCCATGAGGCCAGGGACATTAATTTGACAGATAATGTACACTGTCACCACTGGGCAAAGAATTATGCTTTCAGAATAAAGTTGCCAATCTCTCCACTAGTTTGTAAATCTCAAGCTTTCTGTATTCTAAGGTTAGAATAAAAGCCTATTTGGACATTATAGAATCAGACCTATACTAGGGCAATACACAACTGATTCAAGCATTCTGCTAATATATGCTAATTCAGCAAGGTATACTTTCAGGGTGAAAAAATGATTAGGATTTACCACTTATAATAGAAATATTGTTCAAAACTCTCCCTGCTCAGAAGGTAATTGTTAGCAAATATTAATGAACTTTTTTTTTTTTTTTAAAGAGACAAGGTCTCACTCTGTCACCCAGGCCAGAGTACAGTGGCATGATCGTGGCTAACTGCAACTCCTGGGTTTAAGCTCTCCTCCTACCTCAGCCTCCCAAGTAGCTAGGACTACAAATGTGTGCCACCTTGCCTGGGAAATTTTTTAATTTTTTGTAGAGATGAGGGTCTCTCTAAGTTGTTGAGTCTGGTCTCAAACTCCTGGCCAAGGTATCCTCCTGTCTTGGCCTCCCATAGTGCTGGGACTACCTGTGTGAGCCACTGTGCTCAGCCAGGAACTAAATTTTATTGAGCATTTACAACATATCAGGTACCTTGCAAGCTTTGTGTGTGTAAATGAGCTTAATTCTCATACAAATCTTATGAATAAAAGACTACTGTTATTGTCCTTTTTTAGTTGAGAAGATTTAGGCTTGGAGAGGTTAAAGAACATGCCCAAGGTCACAGGGTAAGTGGGGAAGGCAGATTTATGTGTTTCCAAAGCTAGTGCTCACGGTGTGATTGTTCATATGACTCTGAATATCTAGGGGACATGCACAAAGAAAGAGAAAGTAAGCTGAAGTCAGGGAAGGAAGTGGGTTGGCTATCTTTTCCTATTTCTCTCTCTCTCTCTCTCTCTCTCTATATATATATATATACATATATATATATGTATATATACTTTTTTTTTTTTTTTGGAGATAAGTCCTCCAAGAGTAGCCCTTAAAGTGATCACTAATTCACTAATTTTCTCCCAGTCTACCGATGCCTTCCTAGCTCCTCCTTCTCCCTCCACAGTCCTGGTTTACATTCTATATCCTCACCTATCCTCCCCCAGCACCATCATTTCCTTTTCTTCCTTGTTTTTCCACAAAACTTGTCATACAACCCCCCATGCCTAGGTATATTTTGCCTTTATAACTTTTGACCTAAGCTGAGCTGGCTCGCTGAAACTTCTAGAGAGACTCTCCAGCCCACTGGGGGTCCCACTCCTTGGTGATTGAATTGTACTTTGACAATCTAGTACATGTGCCTGGCCAGGTGCTTCCCCAGTTTTCCTCGGTTTCTAATCCACATCTTAACTCCTCACCTTATTATTCCACATCTGTCACAATACCTCCTATCTTTCTCACCAAGAAGCAGAGGCCACAGGCAAACTCCTATACCTCCTCCCTACAAATTTATCTGCAGCTAAGGTAAACCTTTCCTATCTCATCCCCTAGGATGCTCCTGTATGGACTCATCTCTCAAGGGAACAAGTGGAACTTCCATTGGGAAATTTTGGGTGGAAGCCAAAACTGTGACTTGTGAGATTGCCCCAGTGTACAGTAATAAGCTAAGGGGACTTGGGACAGAACTTGACATTTACTAGTTGGTTAAAGGAACAAAGACAGTGAAGGAACAGAGGAGAAATTATTGTGGGGTGAGGGGTCCAGGAAGAGGTAGTGTTTGAGAAACCATCAAAGGAACAGAGGGCAACAGTGCTAATTACTGCATGGATTGGGGTGAGTGGTCAACTTAATAACCAAAATCCAACAGATGTCATAATGATCAGCTCAGCTGGTATATTTGCTCAAGCAGAGTCAGAAGAGGGATCGGGATATGAAGTCAGTTTGCAGTTGGGTTAAATAATAAATGGTAGAAGATACTATGAAAATAGTGAATACAGAATGCTTTTGTGTTTAGGGCAGTGTCGTGGCCTGTGTCATACTATCTTTGCCTGGCCCACACCTACTTCTCTGCCCAGCTTCCAATCTGCATAGCAACAACTTTCTAGATGCTAAATGGCACAGGCTAAAGATGAATGTCAGGTTGGGGAGGAATTATTTTCATTGCTAAGATGGGAAAGACTTGGGCATTATCAATTAGTCAGTGCATCTCTACAAAGTCCTTTAGCTGAACTCTGTGTAAGGCAAGAAAGACCCTTTGCCTTCATAGAGCAGATGTCTAGCACAAATGATAGGCATTAAGCAAACAAGTGTAAATAATTAACCATTATAATCAAACAAAATGCTGTGAAATATCAGGTGCTTTGGGAATATGAAAGGGTGATCTGTGGGTGAGGAGAGGCATGAGTGGGAGTTGGTTGGGTGAAAGGAATGGGGTGTGGAGTGAAGAGAGCACGTAGGCGGCCGTCTGTATAACCTGTGCAAAGGCCCTGAGGAGGAGACTGGAGGAGAGCACATGACACATACTTGGAACCAGCAGGAGGTCACTGAGAAGATGAGGTTGGAGGTTAAGAAGGGAAAGGGGATAACTGGCACAGGAAGTTCATGCAGAAATCAGAAGGAAGTGAAATTCTGGCTGCCTCGAGGCACCTCCACATGAGTGTTGTAGAGCTGTTTCTAACACATCAAAAATGGAAGTCATCTCTCCCCTCTGCTGAGATTTCCTCCCCAACCTCCCGCACCACCCCCAGCTCTTTACCCTATATTCTCTCTCCTGGTAAATCATATCAACCTGTGACTAAAATGCCTAATTTAGAACATCATAAACCTAGAGGTAGGGTCACATTCAGCTCCTGGTAAAACTCACCCGCTCCAGTCACCGAGTCCTGACAGGTCTACCAGTCTGTTCCCACTTTTCTATTCCCAGAGACACTGCCCTAGTCCCATCTCTTAGTTTCTCTTGCTTGGATCATTGCAGCAAATGTGGAACACTTCTTCCTGTCTCAGTCCATGCAGCACCCAGCTGCCAGAGTAGCCTTTTCAATATTCAGTACCTGTATGTGGATGTGACTCTGTCCTCCCCAAGGGAGAATAAACCTCTGCTGTTTTCCTCATTGCCTATAGCCGGAAGCCCAGACTCCTTAGCTTAGTGCTCAGGCCTTTTAGGGTCTGGAATTCTTCAATATTATCTCTTGCTCTGCCAGCTCGGGCACACTTCAGGGCTACTTGCCACCTCTTCACTTGTGCACATCAGACTGTAAATCCCCTCTCCACCACAATCATGTGCTAATCCCAGCTCATCCTCAAGGTCAAGTGTCCCCTCCTCCAAATCATCTCCCTTGCCCTTCCCACACCAGGCAGATTATAGCCCCTTTTCCATGCTTTCATGGTACATGCCCCTACCACAGCACTGATCACATACTGTCAACTTGTGGGTTTGCTCCCTGTTGCTTATACTAACGGTGCTTCCTGGGGCTGGGAACTGACCGAAACTTTTTATCTTTCGAGTTCTCAGAACCCAGCATAGTGCATAGTGTAAGGCAGATATTCATTCTGAAAGAAGAATGGGGTCTCTTTCTTTGGCAGTTAACTGAGAATAGCAATCACATCTTTTTTTTTTTTTTTTTTTAGAGATGGTCTCACTTTATTGCCCTTAGTAGAGTGCCATTGCATCACAGCTCACAGGAACTTCCAACTCCTGGGCTGAGGTGATTCTCTTGCCTCAGCCTCCCAAGTAGCTGGGACTACAGGCACCCACAACCAAAACCCAGCTATTTTTTTGTTGCAGTTTGGCTGGGGCTGGGTTCAAACCTGCTACCCTAGGTATATGGGACCGGCACCCCACCCACTGAGCCACAGGTGCCGCCCAGGAATCACATCTTTAATTGTGCTTGAATGCTCCAATTTCTCACAGTGGAACACTTCACAATTTTGAATTAGAAGGCAAGTTAGTCAGGAGTTATACCTCAGATGCCTGACTTGTAATTACATCATATCTCAAACCATCTGAGTACATTTTTCAATGGCCTATTGTAATTTGATATATTTAACTTATTATTATGCCCTCCCAAGAGACTTAAAGTAGCTTATAAAGATAATATAAAGTTCCAGAAGATAATTGTGCCAGTCACGTCAGGTTGTGAGACTCTTTCCTATCAATCAATCCTTGATTTTGTCCCAACTGATAACAGGCCGGACAACAACAAAAATTACATTTCCCAGTGTCCCTTCTCACTGGGATTCTTCCTATGACCAAGTAGTTAACAACAACAACAAAAGCAGAACTGGCCTGTGCCATTTGCCATTTGTATTTCTTCTTTTCATCCCTGGAATGAGGACCCAGTACTAGAGCAGAACAGCTGTCTTGGGAGCATAAGACAACTGGGGGGTGGGGAGGAGAAATGGTTTTTAAGCACCTATCTGGAGAGTTTCTCATGCTCATAGCCAATCCTGATTCTTAACTCATAAAATAACAAATATTAGAAGTAGGTGAAAAAAAAAAGAGATGAAAGGAAAATAAAGGCAGGAAAACAAAACCAAACCCAGAAAGTATGAGGATGGACAATTAAGTTTGTGAACTTGTCCCAGAAAAAGTGCTACATACCTCATTGCTGAATATGTACCATCACCTTTGAAGTACTCCACTTGGCCATCTGGTGACCATGACGATACTCAGCAATGAGGTACCTAGCACTTTTTCTAGGACAAGTTTGCAAACTTAATTGTCTGACCTTATATGACAACAACTCTGATAGCCATTCCAGAAAAAAAGTTCCAAAATTGCTTTGAAAGGTGGACTTAGCACTAGCATCAGTGCATAGCTTCCCAAAGGGAGTATTTCAAAGGTGAGCTGAGTGATATTCAGCAATGAGGTTTGTAGCACTTTTTCTAGGATGAGTTCACAAACTTAATTATCTGACTTCGTATCTACTGTATACTAGAAGTGCATACTGTGAAGTGCCGATACTTTCTACAGATGGGTCAGATATTTCAGATATTTGGTTCTAAGCTGTTTAGAAGAAAACAAGAAGAGGAAAATTTGATCAGTTATTTGTCTATAAGAGAAAAGCAAACTTACTCAAGGAAGAAAATGAATTTTCATGGCAAGAAAGGACAGATATTTCTTTCCAAAACATCCTTTTTTTTTTTTTTTGGTGGTTTTTGGACAGGGCTGGGTTTGAATCCACCACCTCTGGTATATGGGGCCTATGTCCTACTCCTTTGAGCCACAGGCACTGCCCCACATACTTCTTATTAAAGGGAGACAGCATGGCATAAAAAAACAACATCCTGGGTGGTGCCTGTAAGCTCAGTGGGTAGGGTGCCTCACATATACTGAGTCTGGCTGTTCAAACCTGGCCCAGGCCAGCTAAAAAAATAATGACAACTGCAACAAAAAGATGGCTGGGTGCTGTGGCAGGCCCTTGTAGTCCTAGCTACTTGGGAGGCGGAGGCAAAAGAATGGCTTAAGCCTAAGAGTTTGAGGTTGCTGTGAGCTGTGATGCCATAGTCTCTACCCACGGTGACAGCTTGAGACTGTGTCTTAAAACAACACTAACAACAACAACAACCAAAGTCCTTGTCAGTAATCCTAGAGCAATAGTCTTCTCTGTGTAGTTCTAGTAGCCAATGGTCTCCTCCAAAGTACAATGAAACAAAACAATTAGGGTATTTAGACAAATAAATGGACCACACATTTTCCAGGCAATCCTCTATAGCTAAACTTCTCTAATTTTTTTTTCAATGAACTACATTAAAAATGAGATGAAAACTGCAGACCTCAGAATGAAAAATTGCACACACACACCCAATTTTGCCTACCATTTCAAGGAGTTATAGATGTAAGCATTTTTAAGTTCTAGGTTAAGGACCTAGCTCCAATTTGTATTCTTGATATTTAACAAGAGGACTTATTTTATAACATCTCTGTTATCATATGACTATGGTGACCAATTGTCCCCAACTAGTTGCTTGAGACTGAGAGCTCTCCGAGATGCAAGATTGCAGTGCTAAAATCAAGATATTCACAGGCAAACAGGGATATTCAGTCACCCTGTACATAATGCAGACATATGCCTTAATGGTCTCCAAGCTTGTATGCACATGTGTGTGTGTGCATGCGTTCATGTACACATTGTGGAGGGAAGCAGGATTATTTTTATGAAAAGTTAAGGCTTTCACAGGATGCTTGTTTGACTGCATAGACATCCACAATGCCAAGGGATTTGCACTGGCAAGACTAGACTCTTCACTTCACTAAAATCAATTTTAAATCCACACCAATGCACAAACTAATCAACAAATTTTGTTCCAAAATCAGATGTCCTTTTCCAAAGGTGCAATGATTTTCATGTGCTAGTCATCTTGACTATTTTTTATATCCTCAGAAATACCTACAGTTGCCACTTCTTGGTGTAATTTCTGAAATAAACCTTTGCAAAATGTATTCCAAAGTAACTAAATGGAGATACCTGCTATGTGAAAATAATTAGCTGTAAACCAGTTACAAGTTGGAGAGAATCATCAAAATTCTAACTTTGGTTGTAGCGTGATGACTTTAGGTTATAGAATCATCACGATCCTTTTTTTATAGTAATATTTGTGTAGCAGGGCCAATTTTTAAAAAATTGAAATTGGCTCAAGTTCCTGTACCTCAATGGTTAGAGCCCTAGCCACATACACTGGGGTTGGCAGTGTATGTGGCTAGTGCCCTAACCATAAACTAACCATTGAACCCAGCCTGGACCTGCTAAACAACAATGACAACTACAAGAAAAAAAAAAATTAAGAATAAAAAAAAATTAAAAAATTGAAATCACTACTAGACTCTTGTATTAAAATCACATTACCTAGGTATAAAGGAATTGTTAATTTGCTTATCTCTCAGATAGGGAGGTTGCCCCTTGGTAACTGGATAAGCAACAAAAATGACATCAGATTGGTAGAGAAGTCAAAATCTTTGTCTTACTCAGTTGGCAATTGTTAACTGTCCAATCAAGAGACCTTGCCTACCACGTCTTTCTCTTATGGCAGAAGATATTTTCATAAAATTTAAAAGAAATTTTATTTTATTTTATTTTTTTAAAAGAAATTTTAAATGTCAATCTAAATTCAAATAGTTTAGCTCATCTCCAATTCAAAGATTCATAAAAGTCAGTAAAAACTGCAAAAATATTTTTCTCTAAGACTTACTCAGAGAATAAAGGGCCCCTTCCCTCACAGGTGCCATGGGGATGTGTGGTAGATGAAGGGGGAGTGAGGGTATCATCTGGAAGTGTTTCACGTAAGCACATTTCTGGTGAGAGATCTCAGAAGAGACCTCTAAGACTCTCAACATTTCTTATGATTCCTTTCTCAAAAATGTACCTAATTTTGTATTTGTAATTTCATATTCTTTCTCTAAAAAGTGGCCCTCCAAATTGTATAAGCTTCAGACCCCACAAAACATGAAATATCCTCTGTCCACAATATCCTTAATCCTTTGGCACTGGGTTTATATGGAACAGCCAAGTAACTGGAAACATTTACCAAATCCCAGGTTGTACCCCAATACAACTTGAAAAAAAAAACCCAAACCCAAAAAACAAACAAAAAACCCAAATGGGAGTAGAGGCTAATCAATTAGTCAAGCACCTTATCAGCATGAATGCTGAAGTTCATTGTTGCTCATTCCTGTCTCATGCCTCTCCTTGCACGCTTTGACATCACTGATGCATCTTCTCAAAGGAATAAACCACTGGACTAAGAAAAATGTGCACATGCCACTTTGAGGGCACCAGGTGTGGATTGTAGGGTTGAGGAATTTTGACGTTTAAGCTATCCAAAAACAGAAAGGCAAAATGGTAGCAGGGGAATGATTAAAAACACAACAACACTGAAATATGAAGAGCTTGATGGCTTCGGGGGACAATATCTCAGTTCTTCTGACTGAAAATGATATTGTTTCTGTTTCTATGAATTTCTTCTATATCACATAACTTTAGGGTTATAAGAAATTTTCTTTTTTTTAATTAAAGAATATCTTACATTGCCTTACCAAATACCTTCCTGTTATTTATGAAGAGTTTTCAATTTTTCTATTGCTTAAAGGATGCATGAATTGGTCTTATTAAATACAGAGCCAAATTTGAACTAACCTGATTAACACAAACCAAGTGTCTTCTGTGTGTGTCCCCACTTAACAAGAGCACGTTCTGAAATATGATAAGAAAAGCTATCCTTGAAGTACTTCTAGACAAATTAAAAGCAGGAAATACCAGAGATTTCATGTGCTGAACTCTCATTAGATTTACTGCCCAATTTAGCAGTTTCAGCATGAGCCTGGGCTATGCCTCTGTACATCTTGATGCGAATTCCAAGTGGACTGAACTTGTAGAGCTTTAGAATGTCATCCATCACTTAGCATTTCTCTGATTTGGGGTTATATGTCACCATTAATCATAAAAATACAAGATTCCTTGAAGGATGGCTACTTGAGCTCCTCTGTGGAATTAATAGGGTAAAAATAAACCAATAAACCAAGTTGATCTATCAGTATAATGATCATGGTTTAAGCATAAAAATTATTAAAATTTTTATATGTTCAAATGATGCTGAGAATAGTTTTAAGTATTCTCTGGGGAGTCTGGTGTGATTTCCTGGATTACCTTATTCTCAATGAGGAAATTTGGCAGTGTGTGTGGAACCTGAGACCACATCTGACCTCCCTTGGGTTTGCACCACTCCCCCCAATGGCTGTCACCACATGCTTAATGCTCCTTTGACATCCAAGCCCCGTATTGTTAAGACAATGAAGTAGGCAATTATATCAAATAGAAAATGTTTCTATTTAGGTCATGGAAGGTAAGAGTTATTTTTATTTAGAAAAAAAGAAATTTCTGTAATTCTCTTACTTGAAAATCTTCATTGGTTCCTCATTGGCTACATTTGAGCTTCTCAGATTCAACCTCATGGAAACAGCACCAGTCTGTGATAAAAGTTTTAATAGTAGCAAAGCTAATGATAAAATAAGAGTAATCGTTGGAGTTATTTTTGTTCATAGATATAAATTTACTTACTTAAAGGACTGCTTTTTTTTTTACTGGGATTATATATATACTTTCTACTTTTTGATATTTTTATAAATGCTTCCCTTTATGAAATACTGATATTTGTAAATGTCAGTTTGAAAAAAAAAAGATTTAATTTGGCTGGCTAAAAACTTGGCCATCTTAAAACATCTTTGAAATTTACTGATCTGTAAAATTCAAAATTCTAGGAATAATTGTCCTATAAGATGTTCATTACCTTCTTATTGTGGCATCTAAGCCACTTCCAGTTTGGTCCATTCCTGCTTTCCAATGTCATCCTTCTCTATTTCAAATCCAGGAATTCTGAGATGGAGACACACTTAATAAGTTGTATTCTATACTTCCACATCTTGTCCTTCTAGAAAACTCCTAATTAGCTTTCAAACTAAGTAAAAAAAAAATACCACTTCCTCTGGAAGCCTTTCCTGAAAGTCCTGTCCAGATTCCCAGGAAGAGACTAGGGGCATTCTGCTCTCACTCCTTCCTGGCGTGCACTGACTATATGATATTACCATGAGCTGTGTTCTTGACTGCCCTATCTGAGTGAGATACTGAGGCCAGGGATTTTTATTTTTTCTGGTTTACTTCTTTGTCCCCTGCATTTCAACCAATAGTTGACACATAATAGATACATAATAAATGAAGGACTATATTTTGGATGGATGAATGGTTAAATGATATCTTGTAATAGTCCTTCTTTTATTTATTTAGTAACTTTCAAAGAAATATTGAAGTGCCTATCATGAAATAGTTTTATCAGCACCCTGATGGCTGCACAGTGTAAAGTATGCATATAAGCCTTTATTTATAAATTGTTTAAATCCAATTAGAGAAAATAAACAATCCACGAAGAAAATGTTAGATAACCAATACATAAAGTATCAAAAAGCAGGGCCGTGCATGTTATGTGCACATCAGTGGAAATGATAGGGTGAGTGTTTCCTATTCTCAAGGAGACTACGTTACAGTTTGCAATGGCCAGAGGCTTCCAGGAGGATGTACAAATACTGTGAATTCTCTTTGCCCTGCAGCCAAGGCCACACAAAATTGGAGCTCCCGTTCTCTGTCCCAGAGCTGCTTCCTCCACTCATTTCACAACCCCTTGACTTGGGTGCCTGTTTACCCCTGGCCTTGTCCCACACATTTGCCCCTCAGGCCTGCTTTTCTGTTGCTGACTCTTCAGGTTTTCCTCCCCAACTGTAATTGATACCTGCTGGTGGATTTTGCAGCCTCCCATAAAGGCCTAAAGTAAATAACCCACCTGTGATATTCTAGTCCAATCTTTTTATTTTTATTGACAAGAAATGTGAGACCTGGAATGGTCACAACTCAGTGATTCACTGGAGATCCTCCGCTATCACCAGTATGGTTCTGCTCCCACAGTCTTCCCACCCTTTTATTCTGTGTGTTTATTCATCTCTAAGATGTTCCGAGTGGGTTAAAACGTGAGTTTCTCTGAGATGAACTCTGTTGCTTCCATGAAAGCGTGCTCACTGCAGTGTGCACCTGGGGGCAAAGGATCACTTATTGCAGTGAGCGAGTGAAAGTGGATTTTCTTTCATATGGATTCTACCTTGGTCTTGCTGTTACCCTTTGTTTTATATTTAAAAATTGAAATATTAAGTGGAAACAAACAAACAAACAAAAAAAGGATGGTTCAGAGAAAACTACACCATGGAAGTTAGGGCATGAAGAGGCTGCTTGACTTCTACAATGCGGATGGCGGTGTGAGAACCACTGGTCTTTTCTGGTCTCTGGCGACTCCTTGATAAATTTAGGGGAGGAAGAGAAATTCACTAGAATTTCTTCCAGCTCCTAAATTCTCAAATAGCTTCTACAGATGTTATATTAATTCTTCCTAATTTATCTAGTAGTACATGCTTACTTTCAAAAACTCAAGCTATACACATGCAAATAAAATAAAAACTCAAGAGTGTTGTTTCGTACATCTACTCAAAGTGTTTTCATTGTGCGTCTATTTGGGCATACATTCACACACACTCACACCCACGTTCATATTCAGACATGTAAGACACCAAGCCTCCTTTACTTGAACTCACTCATGGGGTATCTTTTAGACTGGCTTCCCTAAATTCATGGACAAAATACCTTTAATTCTTCCTAACTTACTCTATGTTAAGTGCCCTACCAGTATTATTTGTAGAATTAAACTCCATGGAACTTTAGTCATTATTTGCAAGCAAATAACTATTTTCATTTCTGTTTGCAATGAAGTAAAAAAAAAAAAAACAAAGTTAATTTTCATCTTTGTTCAAATTTTAAAGTTTATTTTTTTCAAGCATTTATGTATGATTTTGTCTAATTTAAAACAATTTGTGCTCTATTTACATTTACTGAGATGGGATAGAAGTTCTAGCTTTCCACTATTTTATTTTCGTTTTTGGACGAAACCTTAGTTGTTTAATGAACTTCAGTATTTATATTTAGTTAAAGCTCTGTGATCATTTATAACCAGATGAGACATCCATGGGAAGATAAATTGATAATTTATTCCTCGTGCATTAGGGAAATAGTTCCTGTATTTACAATATGCTGAGCATAGCAATTCCCTGCCCAGCTGCCTAATATTTGTGTACATTTTTATGGGGGAGTGTGACTTTCAAATTAAAAATGATTTGTTGCAAGAATATTGACTAGGAAATGCATCCTGAGAAAAGACAGCAGAGAAGAAGTAATGAGATTTTTCACTACCCCTAGCCTAGGGCTATTCAATAATTTTTCTTCTTTAAATCTAGGAGGAAGAAAGAGAGCTTCAAACTGAGTGGCAGATGTTAAGTCAGGAAATGGGAAACTCTGCCTTCCCCAGAGCTTTGAGTCATCTCTATGACCTTTGTGGCCTTGTTGAAAGGCTTTCTCTGAATTGAATGACAACATGGAGGCTGTGGGTAAGATTGCAAATCAGAGAATGTGGATCTGAATGGGAAGCTGTGACCCTTGCCCTGGCTGGTAGTTCAGGCCTGGGTTAAGATGAGATGTGGGATTGCGCTTCCAAATTGCAACCCTGCAGAGAAGGGCTTTGCAGTGCTGGGTGGTCTGGCAGGGTCTGAGGTCCAGCCACAAAGTGGAGAACCTAGGAAACTTAGCTTGCTCCTCCCCTTGTTCCTGTTCTGTCTCTCTGGTTCTGTCCTCCAATCCTTCCTTCATTGTATCCAAACTGGCATCCAGGAGTCCGGTACCACTGGACCCAGATGTTATCTGGAGCCGTGTGGGCATCCAAACACAGACAACTACAGAATACGTCAGAGAACCACTCCTACCTCGCATCTACAGAATGACATGGCTCAGAATGGACACAAAACCCCTGCAGAAAAAGAACATCAAATGCTATGGACACAGGGAACAGAAAAAAACAGTACTGAGAACAGGTTTCTTTAAAGGTAGGCCTTTTAATGCTAAGTTTTGTTATAAAGATCAACAAAATAATATTGTAATGATTTAAGTTAAATTATGATTTAGGAAGTTAAAAAATTGTTTTTATGTGTTTTTAAAAAGATATTGGTTAATAAGTATAGGCAACGTTTAAAAAATTTTCTTCCTTAAATTGGTTTATTTTTTTAAAAACTGCATTTGTTACAATTGACACTTTCTCTCTCTCTCTCTCTCTTTGCATTCATCTGATTTGCATGATCTTTTGTCCCCCCATCCTTGCTTGCTAACCTAGTAACCCATGGAATATATACCTTTTATTTATTTATTTATTTATTTATTTATTTATTTATTTATTTTTCAGTTTTTGGCTGGGGCTGGGTTTGAACTCACCACCTCTGGCGTAGGGGGCCAGTGCCCTACTCTTTTGAGCCACAGGTACCGCAGGAATATATGCCTTTTAGCAACTTCTTCTGCAGTTCCTTGTGTGTAACCTGCTGCCAAGCACACAAAAATGATATTTATCACATTGGAGTGGGTTTTCACTGCTGATAAGTATCAGCCATCTAGAGAATAGGCATAGGGACATTATACAAGCAGTCTCAATGAAGACGACAAGAAAACACAGAGGAATGAGGACTGCTAATGGGACATTTCACTTAGAGGGACCAGCATGTCTTCCCGGCCAGGATGAAGACGACACAGGAGGAATTCTAAGAAAGAAAAGGGTTCTCAAGGAGGTAAGGGAGAAAAGGAGTCACTGTCAGCAAGGAAAGGAAGTGCTTTAGATCTCAAAATGTGGCACTGTGATTTTATGTGAAGTGATTGGATTTAGAACAATAATACTGGCAAGACCATCTGCTCTTAGAAGGTTTCTTGAGCATAACCCACCATTTTTCTTTGATAAGATTCTGTTGATTTGGGAGAGGGGGTGAAGTATGTTTTCATCTAAGGGGATGGGATTCTTCCTTAAGAATTCTTCCAAAAGCCTTCCTTGAATACTGACTGTTATACTTTTATCAGAATAGTCATAATCGTCTCTTTGTCTATCTGTCTATCACTAGGGAAATAACAAGCAGCATCATTCCTCTGTGTGTGTGTGTGTGTGTGTGTGAGTGCCCACATGCACAGTGCATGTACATTTTGGAAAGGCAGTGATGGACTGAAGAAAAAAGGGATGGGAGGGCCCGGGAGACTGAAATAGCACAGTGTAGGCATAGGCAGTGATGAGACACTGGCATGAAGGCACTTTAGATTTCAAAGAACACAGTTTCTTGTGATGACCATTTGATATGTGGCCAGGACAATGAGAAGAAGAGTGGAAGAGAGGAGAAAATCATGAAGAATCTGCAGGTGAGAGAGCTTCAAGACAAAGTATTGATGTTTGTCCATATAGAGTTATGAAAAAATGGGTAAACAAAGGCAAAAATTCAAAAACTGGGGAAAGAGATAAAACGAAAAGTGGAAATTTTCCATCCAAACTTTCCACCCTCGTCTGTCACTGTTAAGGTGTTCATTATTAAAAATATACTCATTCAGGTGGTGGGAGAAGTCAGTACAGTGTTTAACCATTGTAAGGGGCTAGGGTGCTCAGTTAGGCTTCTTGATCCAGGTGCTGGTTATACTGTTGTACTAAGTCTGTGCAAATTCACCAAACTTTATACTAATTTTTTGGACTATATTCTACTTAAGTAAAAAGGTTTAATTACTTAAGATATATTCATTTTAAATATTTCAGACTTACAATAAAATATTAATAATAACACAACAAACACAAATGCCCTTATACTCTTATCTAATTTAACATGTAAAATATTACAAAGGCCCCGTGCATCACCTGAGTACGTTTCCTCCTTCCGTCTGCAGGTGACCACTATCCTCATTTTTCAGTGCTTCTTTCCCAGATATTTATGCTCTTATCCAATATATATGTATTCCTTGAGTGCTTTATGGCTTCATTTTGTATGTATTACTCCTCAACTAGTCTTTTTAATTAATTGAGGTGAAATTAACATAACATTATACAATTAACCATTTTAAAGTTACAATCAAGTGATATTTAGTGTATTCACAATATTGTGTGACCACCAGCAGTCTCTGGTGTCAAAACATTTTTATTACCCCATAAAAACACCACATATTCCTTGAAAAATCACTCCCAGCTCCTATTCCTCCCAACCCGGTAAACTGCCTGTTCTGAATATATCATATAAAAGGAATCCTATAATATGTGACCTTTGCTGCCTGGTTTCTTTCACTTAGAATAAAGTTTTCAAGGTTCATCCAACTTGTAACATATATTTGAAATTCATTCCTTTTTGATTAAAACCCTCTTAGCGGGTGTGAAATGGTATCTCATTGTGACAAATGAAATTTGATTTGAATTTTGTTAATGATCAAAGATGTTGAAGAGTTTTCATGTGTTTATTGGCCATTAGTATACTTCTTTGGAGAAATGTTTATTCAAGATCTTTGATCATTTTTAAATTGCATTATTTGTCTACTTATTATTGAGTTGTAAGGGCTCTTTATATATTCTGGATACTAGACCTTTATCATATATATGATTTGCAATTATTTTCTCCTATTTTGGGGGTTGCCATTTCATTTTCTTTATAATGTCCTTTTATACACAAACATTTTAAGTTTTAATCAAGTCCAATTTAGCAATTTTATCTTTTGTTTGTTTGTTTCCTTTTTTTTCTTTTTCTTTCTTTTCTTTTCTTTTTTTCTTTTTTGAGACAGAATCTCACTATGTCACCCTTGGTAGAGTGCTCTGGTGTCACAGCTCACAGCAATCTCAAGCTCTTAGGCTTAAGAAATTCTCTTGCCCCAGCCTCCCAAGTAGCTGGGACTACAGGTACCTGGCACAATACCTGGCTATTTCTTGGTTGTAGTTGTCATTGTTGTTGGCAGGCATAGGTTGGATTCAAATCCGCCAGCTTCAGTATATGTGGATGGTGCCCTAGCCTTTGAGCTACAGGCACCAAGCCTATCTTTTGTTTCTTGTGCTCCTTAGTATCATACCTAAGAAGGCTTTGCTTAGCATGTGGTCATGCAGGTGTACTTCCATACTTTCTTTTTAATTTTGCCTTTATTGACACATGATAATATTACTAAGGGGTGCAATTTTGATACATTTATACATTGAATAAAATCAAATCAGACTATTTAGCACAACTATAACTTCATATATTTGTCATTTTTTTTTTGCTTCAAACATTTAAAATCCTCTTTTCTATTTTGCAATATAAAATATATTGTTAGCCACAGTTACCCTTACTCCCATACTTTATTTAGGAATTTTATATTTTTAGACCTTACATTTAGGTGTATATTCATTTTAAATTAATTTTTGTATATAAGTATGATATGAGGAAGGGGCTCAACTTCATTCTTTTATATATATATATATATGGCTATCCAGTTGTTCCCAAAGAAGATTCTTCTTTTACCATTGAATTGTCTTGATACCCTTGTTGGAAATCAACTATCTTTGTGTTGTTGCTATTCAGTCTTTTGTTTGTTTGTTTAAGATAGTATCTCCTTCTGTTGCCCAGGCTAGAGTACATTGGCATCATCATAGCTCACCGCAACTTCAAATTGCTGGGCTCAAGCCGTCCTCCTGTCTCAGACTCCCTTATTACTGTGCCACCATGTCTGGCTGACTTTCCTTTTCTTTTTCCTTCCTTCCTTCTTTCTTTCTTTTATAGAGACAAAGTCTCACTCTTGCTTAGCCTGGTCTCAAGCAATCCTTTGGCCTCAGCCTCCTAAAGTGCTAGGATTACAGGTATGAGCCACTGTGCCCAGCTGCCATTCAGCCTCATTACTATAGCATTGTATTAAATTTTGAAATTGGGAAACCTAAGTTTTCTATCTTTTTGGTTGTTTTTAGAGTGTTTTGGGGTATTCCAAGGACATTAGTTTCCATGTAAATTTCATGATAAGCTTGCCACTGTTTACAAAATCCTGGCTAGAATTTTGATATGGATTATATTGAATCTATATATTAATTTTGTGAGTATTGCCATCTTAATGATACTAAGTCTTCTCATCCATGAACTTGTAATGACATCTTTCCACTTATTTATGTGTTCTCTAATATCTTTCAACCATGTTTAATGCTCCTTTGTTAAATTTATGTCTATTTTATACTTTTTGATGCCATCATAAATGCAATTGCTTTCTTAATTTTCTTTTTGTATTTTTTTCATTGCTAAGGTGTAGAAATACAATTGATTTTTATATACTGAGCTTGTGCCCTGCAACTTTGAACTCATTTATTAGTTCTAATACTTTTTTAGTGGTTTCCTTACAGTTTTCTTTATATAAGGTCATGTTATCTGCAGATTGAAATTGTTTTATTTCTTCCTTTCCAGTCTATGTGCCTTTTCTTTCATTTCCTTACCTCATTGCCCTGGTTCTACCTCTCGTATGAAGTTAAGGAGAAGTTGTGAGAGTAGACATCTTTTGTTCTGATTTTAATGAGGAATGTCATTGATTTCTGCTGTAATATATACCATATTCTTCTCTCTATTTGCTTTAGATTTAATTTTCTCTTCTTTCTAATTTATCAAGGTGGAAGCTCAGGCTATCTGTTTAAATATTTCAGCTTCCCAATATATGTACTTAATGCTACAGTTTTCCCTCTAAGTAATGCTTAACTTCATCCCATAAATTTTGATATTTATATATTTATTTAGCTCAAAATATTTTAAAATTTCTTTTGAGGTTTCTCTTTCATCAATGTGTTATTTGGAAGCATTTTCCTTCATTTTTAAACATTTGGAAAATTTTCAGATATCTTTCTATTGCTATTTTCTAGTTTAATTTTGTTGTGGTCAGAGAACACACATTGTGTGACTTCTATTATTTTGAATGTGTTAAGGTTTTGGTAAAGCTAAGAACGTGGTGCATCTTATAGAATATTTCGTGTGAACTTGAGAAGAATATATATTCTGCCGTTGTTGAGTGAAATTTTCTATAGATATCAACCATGCCAAGTTAGGTGATTGATTACTCTGTTCAGGTCGTATATATTCTTACTGATCTTCTGCCTGCTTATTTCATTAGTTCCTCAGAGAAGAGAAGACCATTCAAGTCCCCATTTATAATTTTGGATTTGTGTATTTTTCTTTTCAGATATATCAAGTTTTTGCTTCATGTATTGTGAAGCTCTGTTTTTAATGGCAAATATCCATTTAAAATTTTAATGTCTTCTGGGAGAATTATTTCTTTTATCATTATGTTTTTTCCTACCTTTATCCTTGATCTTCCTTGCTCTGAAATCAACTTTGCCTAAAATTCATAGGGCTATTCTAGTTTTCTTTTGATTAGCATTTGCATGGTATTGCTTTCTCAATCTTTTTACTTTTTATCTTTCTGAGTCTTTTTTTAGGCCACTTAAAAAACTTTAATTATTTTTAAATCTTTAAAATGAGTTTATTATAGATAGCATATAATCTATATACTTTTTCAGTGTATATACATTACTATATTGTCTGTATGTCTATAGCTTTCTATCTACAAAAAACAATACAACCAATTTATTTTCCCTACATACTTATTACTAAAGTCAAGGTCTTTTTCTCCCCTAAATGCATTTAATCATTGGACTATAACAGAACTCTGTAAACAGTTTTCTTGGGTTTTCTCAGAGTCATGTATTTGTTTCCTCAAGTCGCTTACTTCAGAGACACTATTTTGATATTAGATCACAGCCATATTGATTATGTGGCTTAGGGGCCAAAGGAGTCTAAGAGGATAAAACTACTAAACAGAAGAATCTTGAGGGTTTTTTTTAATTAAATGATAGCTGTGTACATTAATGCAATCATGGGGTACAGTGTGGTGTTTTCATATACAATTTGAAATGTTTTCATCAAACTAGTTAACATAGACTTTATGTCAATTTTTCAGCTATTGTGTTAAGACGTTTATACTCTACTTTTAAAGGTGAACAGCTCTGATAAAGTTCCCAGCTATGTGCTTGGCACATAGAAGATGCTCAGAGGAAGGGAGCAGCTTTAATTCCAAGAGTGGGAGATTAGTGTTGGGAGTGCTCACGGGTAGGGGATGAGGCTGAAGTCAAGGATGGGGTTTGGGATACATAGAAAGTGGAGGAGTTGAGATGAACTGTGGAGAGGGGTGGCTATGAGGATGGGCTAGGGTAGAAATGGGATTATGGATGGGAATAGGAATGGGGTCAGCACTGAAGATAGGGCTGAGAGTGGGGTGGAGATGGGGTGGAAGATGGCATTGGGGTTGGGGAGAAAAAGGGGGTCAGGTCTGGGGAGAGATAGTTGAAGATGGAGTTGGGGAAGGAATTGTGGATGGGGAGGAAACAAGGGTGGGGAAGAAGGCAGAGTTCAGCTGGGATGGGAATGGGGGTGGGGATGAGGTTGGGGTGGGAGTGAGGATGGAGGGAGGAAAAGATGTGGGGATGGGAAGGGGGAGGGGTTGGACACAAGGAAGGGCAAGAGGTTGGGGGGTGGAGTTAGAATTGGAAATGGAGGCTCGGCGCCTGTGGCTCAATCGGCTAAGGCACCAGCCACATACACCTAAAGTGGCGGGTTCGAATCCCTAGCTCGGGCCCACCAAACAACAACGATGGCTGCAACCAAAAAACGGCCGGGCGTTGTGGCCGGCGCCTGTGGTCCCAGCTACTTGGGAGGCAGAGGCAGGAGACTCACTTGAGCCCAGGAGTTGGAGGTTGCTATGAGCTGTGATGCCACCGCACTCTACCCAGGGGGACAGCTGGAGGCTCTGT
>CAUYQV010049756.1:0-30038 GCA_963574575.1 Galagoides demidoff | reverse complement strand
AACCAAAAAATGGCCGGGTGTTGTGGGGGGCGCCTGTGGTCCCAGCTACTTGGGAGGCGGAGGCAGGAGACTCGCTTGAGCCCAGGAGTTGGAGGTTGCTATGAGCTGTGATGCCATGGCACTCTACCCAGGGGGATAGCTTGCGGCTCCGTCCCAAAAAAAAAAAAAAAAAAAAGATTCAATTAAGAGGATTCACTTGGTATATAAATTTTTCATCTTGAGGAACCATTTGCCTGGGAGATCCCTTTCAATTCTTTGTTACTAGAAATGTCATTAGTGGGCATGTTAATTTTTTTCCATGTTTCGGACCTTCACAGAGGATTGTAAGGAGTGGGTGGAGACCCAGTTCTGGGTGGAGGTGGAGGTTGCTCGGGCTGACACGAGCGCACTGCGCCTTGGTGCTCACTCAGGAAGCCTTTTGTGGCATCCCTTCCTAGGCGCTGGCACCGCAGTAGATGAACTTCAGTGGGTGCTTCTCTTTTTACCTTTTAGTAGCATTGCTGTGATGTATAGAATTTGTCGTGCTTTGCAGCTTGCTTTTATTTTCCAGGGCTTCAGAAACTTAAAACAAGATCCTTTAAATTCGCTCTGGCAATTTTAAAAAATATCCCTGTTTTCAGTTCTCTATGGACATAAATTTACCAACCAAGGTAGAGAATGTACTATAAGTTGTTGGATTTTAGCTTTACACAGAGCATTGGTGCACAGTAGGAAGTGATATTTATTTGGATGAAGAATAATTACAGTGATGTTACTGAGACAAATGTCTGGGATTGACTATGGAACACAGGCTAATTATTTAGTCTCAATGGGATGTTAACAGTAGTAAGGATGATGGTGTTTCCCCCTTTAAGCAAATGTCAATTATGTTGAATGGAGTCCCTTTCAAATAAGGTCACAGCAGCTTCTAGGCCTTCCTCAAGATATGAGGAAACCAGAGTCAAGGATTAGATGACTCAGGGATTACTGGTTATGTTTGCAGCTGTAACTTGTAGAGCATACACTTAAATTTGACTCCATTGTATAATGGTACATGGAAAGATCCCACAGTGCCCTGCATGTGATGGGTATGACTTTGTGGTCAGAATGGAAGCACTACACTTTCACTAGATTAAAATGGTCACAGGGGTTAATGATGTCAGCCAGAGGGCCTTGGTTTTGTGCCCTACTCCAGACCCAGATTTACAGGAATTATTGGGTGAGTCATGAGAGGCTTCACTGATGGATGCCAGTTTTGATGTCTGACATTGGGTCACGCCCCACCATTTCAGACATGTCATGAGTATCCTTCGCTTTCTTTGAACTCTTTCGGAATGCAGGTAGCACTTTAGACCTGTACTTCAGATGCTTTGTTTGCTTCCCTTGAGCTCCTTTCTGGATGCAGCTAGTTAGCTTCTTAAAGATGTAAGTGAATTTAATCTCCTGTGTTTTCAGGCTCTTGCTTTGTCAGGCACGTACCCACCTTTCTGCTCTAGGGCAGGGCTTAGAAACAGGCACCAGCAACAAGTACCAGCTCCCTGGCTGGTGCCAAGGTTGTGAAGGCAGATACTTGGCTGCTTGAGACGTGAAAAAACCATGCATGCTGTTACCTGTCACCTGAAGAGGAAGAGGGGCAGCTCTAGGGACGCTGAGACGTGCATGTGGATCCAGGGAGCCTGACTCCTGTACAGAGACAACTCTGTTCCATTGAGAGGTCCTAGGAAATAGCTCAACTTAGTTTAGCCAGCATGCGTGTTACCCATGCGTATGTACGTGCACGTGAGTGATTAGCAGTCATTGCCATTTTCTGCAAGTTCCATTTTTTTTCCTCATTTAATAAATGTTTTACTATAAGCAAGTGTGAGTCTGTTAGAAGCCACCGTGAGAATCTTACTTGATTCACATGTTCACCTGTATATGCTCTGTACAAGTCCCCACCCATTAAGGTGGAAGCTGTCATGGGCATTGTGGTAACCTGGTTTATCATTTCTGGTGCTTTGGTTATAAAATTCATTAAGTGGTGAATCACTCCAGTATTCTTCAAGGTAACCTTCCTTCATTTGCATCTAACTAATAATGTTAAAGCAGGTAACAGGGACATAAAGCCTCTTTCCTGTTCTTTTATTGCTCTGATATGGAAGGATTTCAAAAGGGAGGGAGGTCACATTTCTGTTACCCCATCTTTTATACTATTATGTTTACTGCTCCTTTTTTTAATGCCCAGTTCTGTTATCTTCACTTCATTTCACGAGTGGCAGTGTAAATGTGAATACAGTTTTACACGTGGGTATGTTTGTATATTTTAAAATATTCTGTCAACCTCTCACAGAAGTCTACTCTCAGCTCTTAGAGCAAGGCTCTGATTTTATGATTTGTAGATTAAAAATGGATTTTAATGTACTTAGTTTTTTAGAAAATGATTTAGACAAATATTTCTATTCTATACATGATGGAACTCCAGTTCATAAACCATGGGAACATAAAACTCTCTACCCTGTTTGTTTTTTCTTTTGTGTTGTGATTCTTCATGTGGGACCGACCGTCGATTCAGACATGTTTGCTGAGCAGGTGGGTTTGTCAAGAGGCCTTGTGCACAGGGCTGAGAGGTGCAGAGATGACAGCTGTTGAGATGCTCATAATGTATGAGTCTAGGAATGTACACATCCATCTGACAGTGCAAAGGAGTGCGTGCATGCAGGTAGAAAATGTGCACCCTCTGAATTTGCTCCTTTGTAGCATAAACTCTTGCTGCAGGTGCTCAGATCTTTGCCATTTTTTTGAGTGGATGTCATAGGCACTGGGGCACAGAATGAAAGTTCTTTCAAGCTTCTATACCGAATTTTTCGATAGAGTCTGTACTGAGTTGCTTTCAAAAAGAAGAAGTGATCATAGTAACTAATATCTGTACAATCTTTATAATTTACAAAGTGCTTCAAAATTTTCTATTTCTGATAATAGCATCTTTCCAATACTTTGAAAGGTAGTTATCATTATCCCCTATTAAATGCAAAAGAATAAACATATTCTAGGGTGAAATTTTGCATGTACAGGTAATTTTCTGGGGAAATGGCTCATAGCTTTCATTAGATTCCCAAAGGAGTATCCCAAAAGAATAAAGAGCAACTATTCTAGAGCTTTGCTTCTTCAGTAAGATCACAGGTCTGTGAGGGATTCAAGAATATGATTCTGTTACTACTCTCCTGCACTATTTCCAGGGAGAAGGCTATGGGCAGTTACTGTGTGTTCCCGGAAGGGGCCTTGCTTCTGAATGGGGACACCCAGTCATGCATTGCTGGACATGTAGCATTCCTGACCCCTGCCCTTTAATTGCCAGATAGAATCAAGTCCTTAGTAGTTTCTTGGAGTTAAGATGATAGTACTGTAGATGCCCTCCCTGTGGCCCCTATAGACTTGGGCTTTTTAGAACTTTACTCTTTATTTCAATAAGGGATTTTTTTCTATTTTCAGAGGCCTTTCTCTTGATTGAGGAAGAGACATCATCAAGAAATCAGCAATACTCAGAATTGGTGGAGAGGCCAGATTTTGAGGTTGGGGTTCCATTAATTAGTCAACAGACAGAAGAGCTGACTTTGAGAGGGTATGGGGCTAAAACATTTTCTTGGATGTCTCCTTACCACACAGAGTTTAAGAATGGGACTCCTTGACCCAGTAGAGAGCCCTGATCACAAGGGTATGAGGATTTTACTATAGGTGTATTCAAGTTCTCGTCTTGTCAGAAGAGGATGATGAAACCCACACAGGTGAATCATAGTTGGATAGAGCTGGAAGTAGAATATGAGGTTCAGAGTTATGTGTGGCCTCCCAGACTGGCCATCCATATTGGTTAGGATGTTTGTACTCGTTATCACCCTGTTGGATACCAAAGCATTCTCATGCTAGTAATGCCCTTGAACAATTCTGGCCTTTTCAGATTGACCATTATTTTGGCCGTTGGGTCAGCCTCCTTCCTTTCTGTATAAAATGGACATTTGGGTTATTCAGGTTCTGGGCTCTAGAGAGTAGAGCCCTGGAAGTCTGCTGCTCCCAGGTGCTGGTGGTTGCCATGTGTCCCCTAGAAGCTAGAGATTTGCTGCTGCTGGTCATCTGTGTCTTGGCTTTATAGTCACCATGAGTAATGGTTTGTTACTATATTTGTCATGCATTCTGGTAGAAGACAAAAATTTCAACACAAAAGGCTATATATGTTAAAACAACTTGCTCCCTACCACCAATGCCAGACAGAAGAAAACATACCTTCAGCCATAGCAACATCAAATTCTCAAGCTTTGAAACTAATAAGGGATTTTATATGCTAACAAAAAATAATCACTTGCTGAAGCTGCAGTCATTTAAACAGATTGGTGGACAGTTAACAAGGTCCTTACTTAGGATTGAGTAACTTGGGCCATTTGCACCTCCCCTTTGTCCCCCAACTTGTCATCAGTATTAGTGAAAATATCCATAGACCATGAAGTTTTAATACCCCCAAACCACATTGTGCTTGCATTTTCAACATGTGCCTTTTATGTTCATTCTAAGTTGGACCAGATGGGGCCTGCGATGTAGCTTTGGCACTGTGTCATAAATACAGCAGCATCACAGAACACTGTGTTCTAAAAAGAAATCGTGAGTAAAGGTGGCTAATGTTGTTTGCCCGCAACTCTTCCAGTAGACTCCTCGATCCTCTTCTGTGTCCAAATGGAAGCTATTGCTGGTTTGGTGATGGGTGACCAGGGGTGGAGTGATCCTGGTCTCTCAGACAGTTAGATGCAGGCCATGTTCCATTCCCAGGGCACACTTTTCACTCTCTAGGCAAAGGAAATCAGGATTCATTGTGGTGTTGTGTCCGTGGTGCGAGTCAGCTTGCTGTTCTGTTGAGTAGCCTGTTGTGCAGGCTTTTACTATCACATCCTAGTAAAAATGAGCACTCTCTACAGCATCTCCCCAAGCTGTTACCCACTGTGCAGTTTAATGTTAAATCAGAAGGGCAAGGAAATTGAGATGGAAAAGCTCTGTATTTGGTTTCTGCCAAGGTGTTGTTGTGAAGGCAGAGCCATGGGTGACACTGCTTCTGAAGACCCTTTTAATTAAAGGTCCCACCCAGTGGGACCTTGGGGATGAAATTTCACCTGAGCCTGGAAAGTCTGGTGGCTTAATATGGGTGCACAGAAAAACGTCAAGAATGGGAAGTGCTTATCTCTCTACCTACTTCATTGCTAAGTTTCAGTGTCACAGTTTGAAAAAATGTGAATCTTTATTTCACTTAGAATTTATTTTCCCAAATTATCACAGGGTTATTAAGACAAAATGGATACTTAAATAGTAGAGGTTCTGCTACTTGATATAATACAGAGTTTGTTTGAAATAGGGCTAAGTATAATACCAACATTTTTAAGCAGACCTTCTTTATACATTTTTGTTTCTTGCTTTGATAATCACCGGTACTTTGCCCAGAATCCTCTACCACCTAAAAGGGAATTTTGAGTCACTTCCTTAACTAGGTATTTTTGTTAAAATTTTGGATTAAAACAAAATCAGAACTGTACAAAACACAAAAATACGATACACATTAGCCATGATTTTCTTGATGTTTTTGGCTTTATAATATAAATCATCTGAATCCACTATTCTTTTGAGGTTCTATTTTGTTGTTGTTGTTGTTGTTCCTGATAAATTGTTCTCAGGCCGAAGCGCAAACTTGCATGTCTGAATAGAGGTGGAGAGAATATTTTGCATTCAAAATATACCCACTTGAAAATTGGAGATTATTAAGGAAATGACAGGCCTGGAACTATTAGAAGCATGAATGTTAGACCTAAAGTGGTGTAACCCCTCTATATGTTTATTTCTGTACAACTAGCAATTTTGAAGAGTTTGATTTTTTTTTCTCTATAGCAATCTGAATGGGTGTGTTGAAGTCCTTGGAAACTGCAGCAGTAAAAGCCCATTCCGTTAATCATCCTGCAGCAGCATACTGCAGGGGAGAGAGGGCAGCTCCCTGTAAACACCAGGGAGAAACTGGGCCTCCTCTCACATGCTTGAGTAGAACTGCCTTAGAGATGACTGTGGAGCCCCTGGCTCTCGGACCTGCTGGCCCCAGGTGACAGGAGGGTCCCTTTCTCTGCAGTGGTAACTGCAGCAGCACCATTTAGTAAGCACCCCTATTGCCTGGGGTCATGAAGAGCTCTCCACAGGGGCATGCCATCCTCCCAGCTCTCCGGGTTGCTGCAAGGTCTCAGGCCCTCGGGTTTTATTTTTTTTTGTACTCATTTATGTGTCTGTCAGTTCTTGCTGTCTGCTGGATCTTTGTATCTACTGTATGATGATTTCATCTATTTCTACAACTGTTTTTTTTTTCTTCTGTTTTTTTGGTAACCTCACTCTAAAGGGAGTAAGTATTCTGTGTAGGTTAAGATTATGACTGCAGAAACCCATCGCTTGGGTGCATTTCCAGTTTCATCCTGAGCATCGTGTGACGCTCAGCTCCCCCTTACTTCATTTTTTCCATCTACTAACTGGGAGTGGTCATAGGCCTCAGCTTATAAGGTTGTTGGGAGGATTCAGAGATGAAGTAAGAAAACAGTCCTTGAAAGGTAGTGTGCATGTAATAATGCTCAGTAAAATGTAAGCCTTTTGTTTTTTCCTTAAAATCCTATATCTTGATTTCCCAGATGATCTACATTTCTGCCTGTGCCTCTAGCTTTGTTTTGAGTATAGCTTAACTTTTGTGTATTAACTAAACTCATCTCATTCCAAATTTCTAATCACAGTCAATCACCTCATCTCTTTCCTCAAGTATTTTCCTTTATAGTAGATTCTTACATCTCCTCCGTCATCATCCAAGATGAGAATTCTTTGATGTTTATCTTGATTCATTTTCATATTGAATTTATTATCAAAGCTTTCCTTAAAATGTCTTTTTCTGGTTATCTCTCCAAAGCTACGGATGACCTCCTTACTTAGGATTTTGCCCAAGGCAGCATACAGCAGTAGTTGAGAATCTCAGTTTAAATCAGATATACCTTAGTATGGATCTTAGATTTGCCACTACTTGGCTGTGTGACTTTGGGCTGGTTACTTAACATCTCAGCTTCAGGGTCCTCCTTAACCTCTTAGCTTCACATGCCTCTGTGTAAAATGAAGCTAATACCTGCACAGAACTATTGTGAGTTTAAATGAAATGTTGTCTTCGAAATTGTAATTATAGCCACTGGCCTACTATCAGTTGTTACCTTATTCTCCACCTACGCTGATGTTCATCGTTTTATTTCTGTGGCCAGTTCAGATTGACTCAGTAGAACTGCTATTCCATATTGGAAAGGACTTTTAAAAAATCCTGTCACCCAGACAAAACTCAAAGCTGTTTATTAAGTGACTGTCACACAGGACCTGTGGTATTTACAGCCCGTACGGTAGGCATTGCTGTACCTGCTTTGTGGAGGAGGACTTGAGGGTCTAAGATGCAAACACCATCACCAGAGCTCTCCCAGGTAGTAGTGTCAGGACTGCTGTTTGAGTGCTTGTTCCAAATTTCCTATTGTCAAAACATTGCCTCCATACCCCACTCAACTACTGTAAGATAAAGTCCTTAATAGACATTCCTCAGCCTGTAGTTGAACAAATATTTCCAGTGTCCGGGAACTTGCTGTTTTACAAGGTAGCCCATTTTGTTGCTAAATAGGTCCATAGGCTCACTACTACTTCTGTGTACTGTGCTAACACTAGACCTTGATATTTTTTTTTAAGAAACAGCAGAAAGCCAGCCTAACATCTCTTTTTACCTGATTATCTTAACCTTTAAATATATGAATGTAACAGTCGCTTCTCTCACTGCTCCCTTCCCCCTCGTTTTGCAAATGAATATTATTTCACATAAGCTATATGCACACTGAAAGCCTTCTGTCCCAGTTTTATCCCTCCTGGGTTCAGATCTAGGAACCATCAGTCTCCTGGTAACCTTAAGTATGCATTAGATTTTCCTTACATAGCTTTCAAGGTGCCAGCAGAGAGCATTGATTTTTAAGTTACTCTGCCGTGAGTATCGAGCCTGGTCATTTATTTCAAAGATAACACCTTTCCGAATTAAATATTTATGCAGTTACCTGTATGTTAGTTCCCACTGACCTCCTGACTTGTTTTTCTCCTCCTCAGTCTCTTGGGGCTGGGGAAAAGAGAATAAAAAGTGAGCAAGGCCAGGGAAAGGCCTTTGGATTAGGTTTCTCTCTTCCATGATCCCTGGTTGTTGGTAAAACAGTTCCGACACACTGGGTGCTTACAGGGCTTCTGCCTTAGTGGCAAACTTTGGGGCCAGGTGTGGTGACTCAGGCCTGAAATCCTAGTGCTCTGTGAGGCTGAGGTGGGTGGATCCCTTGAGCTCAGAAGTTTGAGACCAGCCTGAGCAAGAGTGTGACCCTATCTATACTAAAATAGAAAAACTAGCCAGACAGCAGCCTGTAGTCCCAGCTGCTCAGGAGATGGAGGCAAGAGGATTGCTCAAGCCCAAGAGTTTGAGGTTGCTGTAAGCTGTGATGCCATGGCACTGTACCCAGGGCCACAGTATAAGGCTCACTGTCTCTAAAAAAAAAAAAAGACCAAGTTTTGGGGATTTTATTATTTTCTCATGAAAATAAGCAATAGCAAAACCTAAAGCCTTAAGAAAAACTTAAAAGCAAATTGAGTTTCTGTCTCTCCACACTCTTAAGGTATCTAAGCGTCAGATATGTTTTTAATCAAATCCCTGACAGTGGTGTTACCTGGGGTCTCCGTGCTCATGGTGAAGTACCAGGAGCACTGTGTGGGGGGCGGGAGGTGAAACTGGCGGGGTTCGAATTCCAGCTTTGCTGCTTCCTGTTGGTGAGCCCCCTGTTTCCTGAGCTGCTGCAGTGAGATTAATAGGACCTACTTTATAGGGTTGCTGCGAGCGTTAAATGAAGGAATTCCTACGAAATGCTTTAGAGCAGTATGGGATGCATGATATATACTAGCCAAAATGCTGCTATGATAGTTATTTTATTGGTTGAGGTCAAAATTTCATTTATTCACTCAGAAAAAGAGTCAGGATATAACAGATGTACTTCAGAAGGCAACCCATGTCTTCAGAAAGCTACTTTTGAAGTTGGGGAAACACCTAGCTACATGTTTCACTCTGTCCTGTGTAGAGAACCGCAGAGTCAACCTTCTTATTCTCTGTGGACTCTATGATGTACCCAGTCTTTAAGAGTTTTTAGAAAGGAGCTTTCTTATCCCGCCATTGAGGGATCTCTGCTAGTAAATATTCAATCCTGGAAGCCTAGGCACAGCAGTGTGTGGTGACACTGTCCTCATCACAGTGTACCCCTGTCCTACAGTGTTAGTATGAGCGCACACTTTGACATCTCTTTCCCAGTTCCAGATGGTCCTAGGGTTCTGGTTTCTCGCTTTCTGAGATGGGTGACCAGGGAAAAAGTTGCCATTTTTGCTACAGTTATCTAAGGATCCCTAAGACTTTAATGGAGTTATAAACTAAGAAAAATGGTAAATAGCTGAGTATACCTTCTACTATTATTGAGAGTAATCTTGGCTTACGATAGCTTTAGCAGTGGGTCTGGCAATTCAAAGAAGACTGTGTTCATTTACTTTCAATTGAATACATACTGTGGTCATTTTTCACTACAGGGTGTGTAACAGTTGGTTTCTTCTCTCCTGTTGAATTGGAGGCACTCGTATAGAGAGCCGCCTTTGTTCCGCAGATCATGGTTTGTTCATTCAGCGGGTTTTAGAGAATACCTGTCTCTGATGATAATGTCTATCATTTATTGAGTGCCTACTATATCTGAAGCATTCTGCCCAGCAGGATCATTGGGATAGACGTAAACAGGACATGGTATGTTTGGTATGTTTTCCCTAGCAAGGTCTGGGGAAGACCGTAAACAACTGATTAGAATGTAAGGTGGAATAAGACAAGCCTTATAATTGAGGTTCAGACAAGGAGCCATAGGAATGTACATCAGTTATTTTCAGTTACAAAATCTAGTTATGTTTGCTTAAGTGGTGGCGTTTGAGCTAAGCCTGGAGGAGGTGGTGATGTGGAGAAGGGCAGTGGTCTGTGTTAAGTGGAGAGAAGAGATGGGCAGAAGCTCTGGTGTGTGAAAGGCCTGGCAGGGCTGGGCCTGGCATGGCCGGAGGTGAGGCCGAAGTAGTTCCAGTAGGGTCTCATTTCAGAGATGGATCTTTAAGCTGGAGGGCCATCGGAGGTTGGTAGAGGTGGAAGGAGACAGGGGTCAGGTCTGAGATTTGGAAAGCTGACTTTTCATGCAAGCAAAGTGGACTGCAGAGGTCCAGAGTGCAAGTCTATGCTCTGGACTGACGTTTGGGGCCGTGGTGATAATTCAGGCAAGGTTTGATCAGGGCCAGATCTGGCAGCATCAGGAATGGAAAGGAAAAGGTACGTTTGGGCAAACTTTCTAAGGCCCAAGGGACATAATTTGGTAGCTGGTTTTCTCTGGGGAAAAGGAAGCTTGAGGACTTGAAAATAATAGCTTTCTAGGTGAGGTGACCCGAAAAACAACATGCCAGTAATTAAGCTTTGAACACAGGAGAGGACCAAGTTTGAGCTCAGGGTCAGGGACATCTAATCATAGGTTTAGTGCTGTGTGATTTTATGGCCTTTACAAGATACCCATGTGGAGGTATTCTTTAAGTAATTAGAAATTCTGGTCTAGTAGACAGGAGTAAGATGTGGATGTGGGAATCAAGGCTTCCCTTGTAAGAAACCCTGGAAGGAGGGAAGGAACACTTTGCTTAGGAAAGTAGAGCTTGAGGGCACAAGAACAGAGGGCTGACAGATGCCTGCCATTTATGGATCGAGTGGAAAAGGCTCCAGAAATATTAGGATCCCAGAGGAGTTTCAGCAGAGACAGGCTGCATCAAAACTAGCAAATGCTGTAACTGAGAAGAGACTTCTGAATAGGATCAGAAGTCTGATTCTTACTCTCCATTTTGTAAATGTAGACATTTTTAAACTTTACAAAAGGAGAGAGGAAAGTATAATGATTCATACCCATTATTCAGCTTTAATTGTTATCAATATTTTATCAGTCTTTCTCCTTCCCACCTTTCTGGGGGAAGGAAAAAGAGATCAAATACTGTAAAGCAGTTTCAGATTCATGTCATTTCACTTACACTTTAGTTTTCACTAATTCATGGGGACAATTCATTTTGCACAACTTGAATAAATGTGATAAGTCATCCTTAATATCAGCTAGTGAAACTTCATTTAAATAATTTCAAGTCCTTGAGGGACACATTGCTATTTTCTTTTTAACTGTCTAGGAGTTAGCTCTCATGCTAAGGGCCCATTTGATAAATGGGCAGAGTATAGTGAGGAAGATAATAAAATGCTCTCTGCAGAAGAGATGCTTTCCCCATATGGCGCATGATGGGTTTTGATGGGAGGCTGTTTTATGTGTGCCCCTACCCCAGGGAATCGCAACAGAGATTATGATTGAACTTCCTGTCTTTAGATCATATGAATTAAAACACACAGTAGAACCTCCATAGTTGACCACCTCCCTGCATTGAGCACCTCCTTAAGTTGACCTAACTTTTATAGACCAGACATGCACCACATGTATCTATTGGTACAGTAGGCCTAGTTGACCACTTCCCAGTTTGTTACAGTCCCTTGGGTGGTCGACTTACAGAGGTTGTACTGTTCCCAAGTTACTGTCACAGTTTTGCCTCCTCTGACCCACATGCAATCTGTTACTTATTCTAGAGCATAGTCCTCAACCAGGATGTATGGCCTTGTCTAGAGATGTTTTTGATCATCATGACTATGACCTTGGGGGAAGGGGCTACTAGCATCTAGTGGGAAGAGAGTAGAGCTGCACAGGACAGCCCACCACAAGGAAGACATTAACAAGTACAAATGCCAGTGGTGCCAAGGCTTAGAAACCCTGTGTCAGAGAAACAGCAGAGGGCAACTGCTCTTTTTCAATTTGTTGTTATGTCATGTTTGTGTACCAGGTTGTGGTTGAGAATTTTTCTGTTGCTTTGGAGAGAGGTTAATGTCTCTTGAGGCATTTTTCCTTTGATCACCTGTGTCCCCTAAGCCATGTGTGGCCAAATCTTTGAACCTACCAAACTTCATTCCAGTTTTCATCTCCTTTGTGTTCTTGGACTGTAGCAGAGGACAGAAGTGATTTGGTTTCTTCCAGTAGTAGATTGAAGGTGGAGTGAGTGCATTTTCTCAAGACATGCTCACTGGTCTCAACAAGTCCTCTCTCGTGGAAGGAGACAGCAGCTCAGGGTTGCTGCTGAGCTGGTGGGGGTTTGTTAAATCAAGATGTAATCTCTGTTTCTTCAGCCTGATTTGAAAATGAGCAGTCATTTGTAGTAATTAAGTATTTCACTTTCTTTATTTGTAGGAAATACAATTAGAGCATGCAAAGCAAGCCTTTGTGCAGCGAGACAGCGCCAAGACTGGAAGAGTCACGGCCATCGACTTTCGAGACATCATGGTCACCATCCGCCCCCATGTCTTGACTCCTTTTGTAGAAGAATGTCTAGTAGCTGTAAGTTGTAACTTGCCGTGATGAGCCAGTTTATTCTATCTGGTTTAAGCTCAATAAATAAGGGAGTTTTTAAAATAATGCTTACGAGTTATATAGGGTTTCCCTGTTGAAAACCCTAAAATTCTCTTAATGTGATTACACAGGGTCCCAAAGTTATAAAGAAAGAGTGTGTTTTGGCTAGTTTTAGTGGGTAGGCTAATTTGTTGTCCAGATGATATAGAATCGCTTGGAGAAATATATTAATTGGTTAAAGAAGAAAGGAAAAACAAATATGTGACCTCATGTTAATTGTGCTTATTTATATTGTGATTCTGATCTTTGCTGACCTTCTTGTCTATCTATTCTGTAAGGCAAAAATAAAAAAATAGCACACACATGTATGTTGTTGGAGTGGTCAGCAGAACAGAAACACTAAACCTTAGATTGTGTGTGTTGAGGCTACAGTAGGGGCACATGTAACAGCAGAGTCCCGCGGTGGTGTTTCACTAGAGCTTCCATCCCTCTGGGTGTCCAGCTGCCTCCCTCCTACACCCTAGTGTGGTGGTTCCCAAGCCTTGCTCAGGAAACTTCAGAATCAACACTGCTAATTACAGATGCGAAAATCTCTTCCAGACTGTGATTCACCACTTAGCATCTAATTTGTGAAGCTCCTGATGGCTCAGATTTGGAACCCATACCCAGTGGTAACTTGCCTTCTCTCAAGGAGAAGACTGTTTTCCCATCATCTGGGCTTCCCACAGTGCTTCAAAGGCAGGAACTCAGGGTAGCCTTTCCATTGCCCTTTTGTCTCCCTGCTGCTTCATTCTGGAGCTGTGGCGTTGAGACAAGGCCTTTTCCATTCTGGCACCATGTTAGTCTAGCTCCTTTTTTGCTCTCCGCTTTCCTACTCCATACTAAACTCTAATGTCAGCTATTTTAAATGATTACTAAGTGAAGATTTATGTGGTTGTTACCTTATAAAGAAGTGCTTTCCTAATAAAAATATTTTGCCTTATTAGGGAAGGATAGAATTTGAAACCCTAAATTGAAGTTCCATTCATAATGGACATGCTGTCTGTTTCCCTTGTCCCCTGTGAAGAAATATGGTTTCTTAAAAATTCTGATTATCAGAATTCTGACCAGTCTTAACCCCCATGAAAACATATGACATCTCATAATTTTACCATAATACTCTTGTTCGCTAGAAATCCCACGAATGTAAAGTCTGCAGCTAAATGATTATTTATTGCTGGTTGTAAGCAACTTGACAAGTCTAGATATTAATGTTAGGTTGTTTTCATATGTTTGCACGGATAGAATATTGCTTTGCATGTGTAAGCACACGCATGTGTGCATGTGTGTAGTATAGTTTTGCATGTAAAAGCCTTTAAGATTTGCTCATTAGATGAAATAAACCAACTTATAAAACATTTCCAATTGAAATTTGAACTCTGTAAATTACTCCTGGTCCTATTACAGTCCTACACATGTATTTATTTAGTTTTCTAGTTGTGTGTGGAGAGTACAAGTTCTGGTCATGATTAGTTGCAGTTACTTCTTAAAAATCATTTATAACTTCTTTTTAATGTGAAAGAGAAATACTTAGGGTTATTTCTTCCTATATGTGCATTCTTGATTGCTTTTAAACTAGCATTAGATGTATATACTTCTGAATCTTTGTTATCTGTACATCTTTTGTTTATTTTTCCTCTCTCTTATTTTTGACTTACTTGAGGCTGCTGGAGGTACCACATCCCATCAAGTTAGCTTCTCCTATTTTAATGGATTCAATTCACTCCTCAACAACATGGAACTCATTAGAAAGATCTACAGCACTCTGGCCGGCAGCAGGAAAGATATAGAGGTGACTAAGGGTGAGTGAGAATATGTATCTAAATTCTTGCCTTACAAGTGTCCTGGTATATTATAATTTTTTATCAGGGTGAAGAAAGCAACCAGGGGGTTGTGTTAAAGATTTTTCTATCCCATTGACACATTTTACCATATGGTACATATGTTTTACTTTGATCAGACAAGCAAAAGCAAACAAAACAATCTTCACCAAGTTTTAAATAAACCGAAGACAGCCTTTGAACGGGGCAAGTATGTAAAGTTTCTTAAATGTTTTTAATCTTGCTAGAAGTTGAGCTAAATTGGCAGCTTCTGAAGTGGCCTTCAGAAGTACATAAAGAATTCTATAAACCTGTGTTGGTGACAGTGTTAAGTTGATGTATAGGCTTGGAACAGGATATCATCAGCATTTTAATGGGATTTAAAAAAAAAAAAAAACAATTCTCTAGGAATTCTACAGCTTCATTAATATAACTTCCTAGGACCTAAACATAGGAAGTTTCATATATGCTTCCTTATTCCCTGACTGGCCATTTGAATAATATTGGATGGCACCAAGCTTTTAATTTTTTTTTTTTTTGAGACAAAGCCTCAAGCTGTCCCCAGGGGTAGAGTGCTGTGGCATCATAGCTCACAGCAACCTCCAACTCCTGGGCTCAAGCGAGTCTCCTGCCTCAGCCTCTCGCTTCAGCCTCCCAAGTAGCTGGGACCATAGGCGCCCGCCACAATGCCCAGCTATTTTTTGGTTGCAGCCATCATTGTTGTTTGGCAGGCTCCAGGCTGGATTCGAACCCACCACCTTAGGTATATGTAACTGGCGCCTTAGCCACTTGAGCCACAGGCACCGAGCCGCCACCAAGCTTTTAAAGCAAATGTTTATTGTGTATTGTTTTGTTTTGAGACACAATCTCACTCTGTTGCCCAAAAGTAAAATGCAGTGGCATCCTCATAGCTCACTGCAACTTCAAATTCCAGGACCCTAGTGATCCTCCTGCCTCAGCCTCCATGGTAGCTAGGACTACAGGGGTAGCCATGATGCCTGGATGATTTTTCTAGCTTTAGTAGAGCTGTGGGGTCTCACTCTTACTTCAGGTTGGTCTTGAACTCCTGAACTCAAGTGATCCTCCTCCTTCCACCTCCTAGAGTGTTAGGATTACAGGTGTGAGCCACCACACCCAGTGTAAGCGAAATGTTAAAGAAAATATTCTGTATACTTTTCCCAAATGAATGAAAGAACTGCAAAAATTCTTAACCCTTTTTAGATTGACTTGAATTCTGTGATTGACAATAATAAAGTATCGTGATGTTTACTCATCCCAGCGCCTTAAATCAATGCTGAATTTAGGGGCTATTCCTTGTTGAATCTTTCCCTTTTAACTTTTTTTCCATACAGAAGAGTTTGTTCTGGCAGCTCAGAAATTTGGTCAGGTTACACCCATGGAAGTTGACATCTTGTTTCAGTTAGCAGATTTATATGAGCCAAGGGGGTAAGTTGGTTTTTTAAAAAGTTTATGTATATGTATATATTAGCTTAATAAAAGGAGGTTAGGAGGTGGGGAGGGAGGAGGGCTGCAATTGGGAGAAAAAGCCAAATTAAAGGCAGCACTGAAATATGGGAGATAAAAAAGGAACATTTTAAAATTAGGTCAATTGTAATAAGTTATGTTGTTGTTGTTACTTGTGTTTTTTTCCTTTCAGACGTTTAACCTTAGCAGACATTGAACGGATAGCTCCTCTGGAAGAAGGAACTCTGCCCTTCCACTTGGCTGAGGCCCAGAGGCAGGTGAGCAAAGGGAGAAAACTGGTATCCTGGGGCTTCTGTCCTGTCTTGGGTGGGATACGCCCAGCCCCTTTTTACTTATAGTTGTTGTTGTTGTTTGCAGTCTGACTTAGCACTTTTCCATTTTGTACCAAAAATCCAGATAATTTTAAAAGAATAAAAAGAAAAATTACTTAAAAAGATTTTGATGAAGAGGTAGATCATTGGAATTTATCTCTTTCAAAGATGAGATGATTTCCTCACCGCACCGGAAGCCTAACACTTCAATAATGTGCAGGAAATTTTTTCTTCCTCCTTCCCCAAATCTTGTGCTGAGAGGCACAGGGAGGAGCCCTGTGCTGGTGTCCCTGTCCCCGTCGACGGCTTCCCGTTGCTAAGCGGATGCCACCTCTGCTCCACAGAGCAGCACTTGATCCACTCGCTAACTGCCATGCTTTCCGTTCTCCTGAATATCAAAATGAGATAATTTTGTTTAGTCTGGAGTCATGGTTTGAAGGCTTTTAGACCTATTTTGTCTGTGAAAGGATTCATAAGTTATGTGGAAACAATTTTAGGAATGCTAAATTTTATTTTATGGTTAACAGAAACCAATCTCTTGAAGTTGTGAGAGTTGGAAACTTAAGCCCGGACCTCCTCGTTTAACTCTCGCTCAGCCCTCTCTCGATCGGGATTAGAGCCGAAGAGCCTTCATACCCTTCATAGCATGTGTTGTTCTTACATGGTGTTTGTAAAATAAATCTACTCACAGACAAGCGTCATTTGGAGAAAAATACCTCCTTTAAGGCAGAGCCATCTCTGAGTCCTGTGAGACTTGCCCGTTTCTGGCATGGAGCTCTGGGTTTGTACAGAGACGCCAGTGTGACCACAATGGGTTGATGCGGGCTACATTTTTAGGACTGTCAGGCCTCGAGCCAGGACCCCATCCTTTCAGCTCTTTCCCACCCGAGTGCAGCGGTGAATTTTGTGTTCAGTACATAAGTCAAAGTAGTGGGTGTGTGCTCAGTAAATCCCAGCGAGGCACCTCGGGAAAACCAGCTGGCCATGGTTAAAAGAGGAAGCCGATTTCCCTGAGTGCGGGAGAAAGAACTGTCTAATCACGTGCAGAGGTGGAAGCGGTGTTGCTCTCCCCTCCCTTTGATTTTAAACACTGCTTAGGAGATGATTATCTCTTCATCTGTGTGCCACCAGCTAGTGTAGAAATTTGGGGATTAGGAAAAGCAGAGAAGTTTTTGTTTTGTTTTGTTTTTGTTTTTTTTAGATCCCTCCTGCTCTCCAGCTGGCAGTGGTACACCACAATTTTTCCTCTATGCCCTTTGCAGCTTTTGAGAGTTTATGGTGGGTGCTTGTTGAGACTGGCTATGAAAGGGTTAGACTAGACTGATGAGATTTACAGCAGGAAATGATTGGCTGCTGCCTAGAGGTTTAGAGTAATTCACAATGGCCTTGCCTGGAATATGCTTTTTACTACATGAACCTCAGTCAGCCCAGCAAATTCTAGCAAGGGAGGTCATTCACCTGTGGGCCGGCCGCTGCCTGTCCAAGCACCGTGCGGCCCATGTGGCATTTATCCTGGCCAGAGGGGTGACATAGTGGGAGCCTTTGCAATTCTGGCATCAGAAAAGTTAAATAAAAGTCTGGGTTTTCATTTGTCTTGTACAGGAGAAATGAGCAGTAGTGGGAAGCTTCTCATCCCCATTATTTTCAGAGCATTTTTACTCATTACTTTGACTTCAGAACATTTCTAAAGTATTGCGTATTTATATCCCTGTAAATAAAATGATCTTTCTCTTTTGGGCACAGCTGTCAAAATGAAAGTACTATTGATTTCTGTCTATACAGGGATAGAATTGGAAAAACTCGTAGAAGTATTTTACATCTTAAATGTGAATATTTCTATGTAAAACTGTTTTTAGGTAAATGACTTTGTTGAAGATTCCAAATGATCTCATTATATTAGAAATGTGTTACAGTGACAGTAAGGAAAATTCCGTGGGTTGCTAGCCAGGGTTGGTGATTACTTTCATTGTTCACTGATTTAAATTATCATGGCTTCTGAAAAACTAATTTTATCGAATATATTTATTCATTCAACAGGTATTTATAAAGTGCTGACTATATGTCACCTTCATTTGACAACTCTGTGTGACATTAAATTACCAGTTTATTTATGCAGGCAGAGAAGTGCAATACTCTGAAATGTTCTGGCATTAAAGCGCTATAGGGACACGAGGTCAAAAGAACAACAAAACCGTGACTGACTGACCTGGAATTTGAATTTAAAAAAGATGGACCAGAAAGAGGAAAAAGTAACAGTCACCTGTCATATAACCAGCTGGTTTTAGCCACTGTAAACATTTTTGAATATCTCTGGGTAGTGGGGATGCCGGACTGACTATATGTGTGTGTCCACAAGTAATTTGAATAAAATATGATACCATATTGCATGTCCTCTTAAAAAATCACCATGAAATACTTAAAACATTTAAAAAGGTAAACAGAATCATATAATTTTCTTTTATAATACCTTATGAATATTTTTCTTAATATCAAAAATTCTGTTACAATATAATTTTTAATGGCACGCCTTTAAAGCTGTAGAATTATTTTTCATGCTGTAGTGCTCTGTTGTTGGATGTTCAGGTAATCTCATGAAGTTTTGGTTTTAAAGCAGTATTGCTTTTTAAGTGGTGCATTTTTTTAGCTTGATCCTTATTTCCACATATAACTATTTTCTAGCATAACTTTTTATAAGTAGAATTGCAAATTCAAAGGTTATATAAAATACATTTTAAAGGTTTGGGTGTATATTGCCACATTTGTCTCCGTTTATAGTTGGAGAACCTTGTTTGAATCCAATGTATTGAAATTTAAACCAGAAACAGAAAAACATATAAACTCCAAACCTATCAGTTTGATTGACGAAGAATGATGTCTCACTGAAGTTTTTCAATTTACATTTTTTCGTCACAAAATGCGAATTGAAAATAGGCTTATAACATTATTTTGGGTAAGAAAACAAAAAACTGGCTTCGTGTTCCAATTTGATTTTAAAGATTAAAAGGAATAAAAGCTTTCTGTTAATAAGAACTCATGGAATGTAGCCCTGCTTTCCTCTTTGACAATATAGTTGTATTGTGGATTTAAAACCCAGTGAGTAATTTTTAAATAATGTGTACTCATTTTGTTCTGTCCTCCTCCTGTCACCTGTTTTCCTGCTCTTCAATTCCTGTGCACACAAAAACAGAAGGCCTCGGGCGATTCAGCTCGGCCAGTTCTCCTGCAAGTTGCTGAGTCGGCCTACAGGTTTGGTCTGGGTTCTATTGCTGGAGGTTAGTCATGGATGAGTGCAAAATTTTCACTTTTATTATTCCTATTACTTTTTCTCTGATTTTCCATCTTGAAATTTTAAGGACAGAGCGTTCTTCAGTCTTCCCCCAAGCCAGTTACCAGTGGTTACCTGTAAAGTAGACAGGAGCAGAGGGGCCCTTCCCCACCCCCAACACTGTGTGTGATCAGGGACTCACGAGAGGCATTTTTGTCTTATTTATCTGCAGAGAGTCTTTCTGTAGACAGGTTAATAGTGAGAATAGGCTGTAGCGATGTGCTTCTACTTTAAACTGTCTATGAACATCCTTTTATCAGGGGACTCTTGAATGAAAATCCGCAATTGTTTATTAAGGGTATGGAAAGGTAGCACCACTTTAAAATGTATGCATGCAGAATTTGTTCTTATCTCAAGTCATTTCTTTGTAACCACTTCCTCCTTTTCTCTGACGCATGTTAATTCCTTCTGAAATGTTGGTATTATTTAATTTTAGCTGTTGGAGCTACTGCCGTATATCCGATTGATCTTGTAAAAACTCGAATGCAGAATCAGCGATCAACTGGCTCTTTTGTGGGAGAACTCATGTATAAAAACAGCTTTGACTGTTTTAAGAAAGTACTACGCTACGAAGGCTTCTTTGGACTGTATAGAGGTTGGTACCCTGCGCTAAATTCGTTGTGAGGTGAAATAACAGTCAAAGGTTCCATTTCCCATCTCAGTGCCTGAAATGAATTAGACTGCGTTAAAATGGAAATGCAGCAGATTCTCAATTATCCATGCTAATGGGAGTAGGCTGGAGGCGTCTAGGGCATGGCTAATCAAAACAGCCCATAATCTGAAAGCCATTTATGTTGCTCCTTTTTATGTTTTATTTCTTAAAATAATAAGTTATTTTTATAAATGTCTTCAGTGAGTTCTTAAAAGGCTCGTATTGTTTGTGTGCTTGAGGTACTCTGCTCCCCAGCTAATAGGGAAAGGCATCCTGGGACAGGACAAAGTCTACTTGGGGTTAATGATTCTCCTGGAATATACCCCCAAACCAGTCTGTCAAGCAGGTAACCAAGGTGCAGTGGATCCTTCCCTTACTGCTTCTTCCTGAATTGAAGTTGCCCTTTTTCTTTGTCTGACTCTCGGCCTGATGGAGCTGATCCACACAGCACTGCCCAGCAGTCCTCTGTCTCCACCTGCTCCTTTTATCATCTCAGGCTCATCAAGCAATGGGAGTTGTAGGAGAAGAGTGCGCCGTCACTGATGGGAAAGGTCCACACACCCTGCCTGCTTTTCCACTGGCACTGGCCAAAGAAGACTTGACTGGACTTGATTTCCCAACTCCTCTTCTTGTGATTGCCTTCTACAAAAAAGAGGGAAGGGGGTGGCACCTGTGGCTCAAAGGAGTAGGGCACCGGCCCCCATATGCCAGAGGTGGCGGGTTCAAACCCAGCCCTGGCCAAAAACTGCAAAAAAAAAAAAAGAAAAGAAAAGAGGGAAAAATGTATTTGCCTCAGGTAAAATACAGTATCTCAAAGCAGTTCGAGTTGAGCTGCCTTACAATTGCCAATTTCAAAACTGGTGGGGGTCTTCCCTCCTCTGCCCTCCTAGTGCTTACTGTAGAAGAAGCAAAGAGAATTTCGTGCTCTGGAACCTGGCAGCCCTGTGAATCTTTGCCTCTACGCCTCTTCTGCCATCTGCTGATTCTAGCCTTCAGATTAAGTGCCCACATTAAAAAAAGAAAGATACACCTTTCTTGAAACCTCTCACCTTCCTTCAGTGCTAGGAGCTTTCAAACTGCAGAGAAGTTCCATCTTGCAGGTTCTATTGTGTAGGTAAATGGCCCCCATCAAAGGCCTTTTGATCTTTTCTCTGTCCTCTTTTCCTCACCCCCTGCCTCTTCTTACAATTTGGAAGGTCTTTGACCCCAGGTGATTGATGGTGACCTTTCCTGGGTCACTGCCTTCCATTTGAAGTACTTTTCCCTCCTGGTGACAACAACCTTGCAAACGAAATGGCTCCCAAGTAGGACAAGGTTAATGTCACAGTTTGTGACCACCTTACCTGTTGGTATGGGTGGTTTTTCAAATGGAAATCTTTGAGCCACGTCTCTGGACAGACATCCGAGTCTTAGTGCTGCTTCATAAACTACTCCTATGGTCTTTTCTTGGTATTGGATTAAACATCCAGGGTGCCTTTAGAATTGTAAGAACCCCTCCCAACATTGCTAAGTGTCTTTAATTTTGCCTGACTTGACTGGGTTTGTTTTTAATTTTGAGTCTCCTCTTTGACCACACCTGGAAGTGTGGATTCCTGGTTATATCTAGGGTTTCTTCCTGCAACCTGTACTTTTAACCACATAGACAAGAGCTGCTTAAAGCAGACCTGGGTACCTGATTGCTATGCTAATGTGAGCGGTGAAAAGAGGTTATACCTCTTGCTGCTTCAGTCCTTACTTCTATAATATTGGAATGACTGCTGCTGACTTTCCAGGGAAGGGGGAATAACCAGCATATTAGAGAGAGGTGGAGCGTCACTCTGGACACAAAAGTGGCAGCTCTTCACTCTTTTCCTGGTTTTGAAATAGCCATTTATCTGACCTGCTTTGGGTGCCTGAGCATTAAGGGCAAAGGCAGAGGTATCTGACAGGATGACAAGGACCGTGTGAATATAAGATTAGTTCTGGGAGTCACCTATGTTCCTGTCTTCCTAGTATCTTTTCTAGAAGATGAATTTAAAACAAAAGATTTACTGTAAAACTTTTTTAAAATCAATTTTGTAATTTGGATCTTGAGAGTAAAGAGGTGACTGATAGTTCAGGTTAAAAAAAAATAATAATAATTCACAACCTTTCCAGGGAAGTGCTTATTCTGTTCTTGATTGATCAGGAATCAGATAATCATTACTTAATAATTATATGTAACTATATATCTGTAGATACTCATCATTGGGGAAGAAAAAGATCAGATGAAAATGTAGGTAACTTATAGGAAGCCATCATTATTCGTTTAAAAAATTATACTAGAAATAAGAGAGACCTGAAGTACTTTGAGACTCAGTATTATAAACTTTGTGTACAAGGTAAAGGTACAAAATACCTGTGTGTGATTCTCTGACTATACATTTTATTTTATAGTTTAAAAGTTATATTATTCCAGTAGAAAACTGTTAAATTTCAAGAATACAGAATTATTGCTGTTAATGCTTCCCAACTAGCAGTATTTCAGAAGGTGTTAAGAGTCCATCTGTAACTTATAAACATGATTTTAAATAGCGAGCATCGTTTTGGTTTATAGAATTTTACTTAACATATTTTTCTCCATCAAGACATATATAATTGCTAATATTTCCTGAATAAGATAGATAATTGGGAAACATTGCCTAAGTAAAATCTATCCTCTATTTTAAAATTACCTTTGTGTATACTTTGAAAAAGAAATGGCAGTTGGCTATGAAAGATGGTGTTTTTACAGCGTGGATTCTTATTATGAGGTTAGTAAGCATCTCTCGCTTTCTCTCTTTTTATTGTAACAAGAATATAGGAAACTGTACGGTATTTAAAAGTCTTTCCCCATGGAACTAGAATGAAGGTTATTTTCAAAGACCTCTTTGTAGTCTCTAGCACAGGTGGTATTGCTCTTTGCCTTCTCTGGCAGCTGCCGGCATCTGCACACAGTCCTAGGAGTTCTTCCATAGGAATCACTGCCTGGCAGTCCTGAGCAGCCTGACATCTCAGCTGGAGGAAGTGCTGGTATTGAGCTTCAGTAGACCTGTGCCCCAGAGAGTTGTGAGAACGTGGAATTTGGAGAGTTGGTTGGTTTTCCTCTCTCAATCTCTTTGTTGTGGCCCACAGTTTCTTTATTTCCAAGAATCTCTCTCATTTTTTTGTGTAAATTTTGGTTGCTAGAAAAGATCCCTTAGAAGTCCTATGAGACTGATTACACAAACCTTCTCTATAATGCAGACTTTTCTTTCTTTATTAAAAAATGGCTAATTTTCCTGTGGCTTTTTTTTTTTTTTGGTCATTTTTGAAAATCTGATGTCTCCCCTACTCAGGCTACATAGAAATCATACCTGAAATAATCCAGGTCTCCCTTAAGTCACTTGTGAAAGTCTTCCTCTATTTTTCCCCCAGTCTCCAGGTTGACATAATGTGCTCAGGTGTTTGGAAGCCATCCTGAATTACCTGACAGCTCATTTGGTTTGAATGCCCTGGATGACCAAATGAGTCAGTCATTGGCCTATTGTAGTCTTGGATATTCAAGAGAAACAATTGATTGGGTAATCATCCATAATTAAATGCGCTGAACATTGCAGGAATAACTAAGTTCTGCTTTTAAACTCTGCTGCACTTTAGTCCTGCAGATGCTTCAGGTAATGGAATTAGCAGCCTCAGAAACTGGAAAATACTTTGGGAGGACGTTGTGGAATTCCTGAGGCAAAATCAGGGTTCATCAGAAATAATCCTTAGAGGAAAACTTTTTGTTTCTATTGGTAGAAGCCGTAAAGAAAATCTTCCAGAAAGAGAAATTAGATCATTTTATGAATTAAACTTAATTTGGGGCAATATTTAATCTTTGAGGTAATTGACAAAACCTTTTTTTTTTAATCAGCCCATTGATCAAGGCTTGCAGAGTTTTAACCGTACTGACTTCCAGTTGTCTATGTAGTGCAAAGCAGCCATCTTCCATCCTGGAATGTTCTCAAGGTGACATCTAGAGGATGTTGTGGTGATATCTCAGGAAGTTATTGATACGTTTATATTCTAGAAGGAAATTTGTCAGGCAGCTGGTTTAAACCAGGTCTCTTTTGATAGCTGATGATGCTATAAAACGGAATATCCAAATTCTGTGTATTCACAGTGAGACCCTTTCTTCCTGCATAATTCTTGGGGATAAAAATAAATTTAAAAACCCTAGCACCAAAATAAAATGAAATTTCCATGACTCTACATTTTGCATTACTTAAGAGCACATGCATCTTGAAACAAACCACCGCTCGTCCGTGAACTGTACTGACAATCCAGCCACGTGCACCAGAGCTTCTCATGGGTGCAGCATGGATTGGTTTGAGCTTTATTTTCTTGGCCAGTTTCTACACATTTTAATTTGGGTTGTTAAGCTGGGAGAAGATCAAAGACATATTTGGTTTTAAGAAACTAAACGAGAATGAGCAAAGACTTTGGGACAAATGTTCAGAAATCTACCATTAGGCAACTGCAGTGAGCACAGGATATTACGATGGGAGACAGAGGTGACACAAACCCGAAGTAAGGTGGCCTCGAGTCTTGTTAGAGGCTTGAGAGGAAATGAGAACAATGATGAGCTCAGAAAAGGGGAAAAGATGATAAAAAAGTTGGACTTACACATATCCTAGAGAAAAGAAGGTTAATGAGTGGATGGGTTAACATGCCTCAGGAATGATCTGCTATAACCACCACCATCTGTCGTTGGTGAGACTGAAACAAGGGAAATAGATTAAACCTCAGCAGGGAGAAATCATTTACACAGGAGAAAAGAAAACCAGGACCCTGAAAGTTGTCATGTACTAGGATTAAAAACTAAAAGAGAAGTACATGATCCTTTTTCCCAATGATCTTCACTTCTAGGAAGCTGGAAAATAGAGGAGTCAGAGGAAATGAATTTTTTCTAGTCTGTTTTCTGTTTCACTCATTTTGTGTTTTAACACTTAGACTTCCAAAGGCCTCCTGGGCCATAGCTGAGGTGACAGATGATGCTTGAAATTCTGGGTAAAACATGTAATTCAGATGAAGAGGTATTTAAATCTTCCATTTCTGCTATTGCTCCAGCCATTTCCCCAGCTCCACTGTACAGCCACCTTGGGGTAGAAGCCCAGATAGCCTGTGGGAACTGGGTTGTACTGGAAGCTTTGAAAGGGGGTAATGTAGTGAGGAAGGTGGAAATACCTCATGCCCAGGGGCAGCAAGAGTCAAAAGCAGATAGCTGAGTGGGGGTGGGGGGATGCATGAACAAGTGAAGAGAGAAGAGGTGGAAATGGGAACCAGAATAAAGCTGTAAGGCAGGGCCCAGAGGGCACTGATACTCCAGAATGAGGTTAATCTGATGTTGAAAGCAGAGGGAACTCTCAGGGACATGGGGGCAAGTGTCCTGGTCTCAACTTCGAGGTCAGGTGGGTAAGAATTTAACCTCTGAGGAGTTGCTACCAGGTTGAAACCAGATAGCACAATAATGCTGACTGTGGCTTTAGCTACAGGATTTAGGGGTGTCTTATTAATTAATTTCCCCTAAGAAACTCCACTGCTTATCTCTGTCCTGAATGCCCTCTGTCCCATTTTATGTGTTGTCAGCTGCCTTTCTAAGGGCCAGTGTGGCCACTCTTGAACTTATTCTTGTCTGCACTGCCACTTTAGTGACCAGGCTTCTTCTTTGTCCATGGACCCCTCACCCATCACTGTCCTGTAGTCTTGCCTGGCTCAGTTCTTTGGAACCCTGGCTGAGTCAGGTTACAGTGGTCCAGCGGCCTGCTCTGCTTCCCTGCATCTGCTTCCAGTATATTCCCTGCCTCTTACTAGTTCACCAGATGATAACCTACAGCCTGACATTCAGCCTGATGTTCGTGACCTAAAGGCAGGGGACACAATGCGGGTGCCTGTTAGTGGTCATATTCTTTATTTCATGAAAGGGCTAGTCAGGGCAAGCTGCTGGTCCACCATGAGCTGAAGAGCCACAAAATGTTTCAGAGCAGTCTAGGCTGGAAGAAATGCCTTTCTGGGGGTGAGGAAAAATGGGAGCAGTAAGTCCATTAGAGGAAATGGATAAACAGAGAACTAAGGGGAAGAGAGCCCTGATTGGAGAGACGTGGTGGGCTGGAATTCAATTCTGAGTGCTGCTGGGTAGGCACTAAAAAATCAGCAACTGAGGATAAGCTACTTAGCTTCTCCAGATTCCTCTCTCCATGAAGGTCATGATGAAGATAAGAACAAATGGGTAACAGTGACAATGAAAATCCATTTCTGTGGTGCTTACTGTGTGCTTGGCACTGGCCTGAAGGCTTTGTATATATTAACTCATTTCATCTCCACAACTAAACAAGGAGATGGTATCGTGATTATTCCCATTCTACAGATACAGAAACCAAAGTACAAAGAGATCAGGAGACTTGCTCAGATCACACAGCTGACAAGGAGTGAAGTCAGAGCTGCAGCCCTTCAGTCTAGCTCCAGATCCCGTGCTTTGAATCACTTGGCTTTTCTACCACCTGGTGGAAACTGCATTGTGAAAAGTTGCTTAAGAGCAGAGGTTGAGAAATGCCTAAGTTTCTAAATAAAAGATTTTATTGCATCTTAAAAACACATCTGAAGATGTGTTATTATATCTGTGCTACTTCCCTGTCTTTGGCTAAAGTTAGCAGGGCCCGTAGACGTCCTCAGATCCAATGTGCTCTCACTAGTTGTGAACAGCTCTTCTAAGACAGGCATAATGTCATGGGGCCAGCATGATACTCCTTACCTAATTCTGAACTGTGAACATTATTCAGGCTGAATTGCCTCTTGTAGACAAGAAAAGAAATTAAGGATATGCCTTGAAAAGATAGGTAGAAGGACAGATTATATTTTTTGAATATATAAGATAGGTGGTGAAAGGGTGTCTGACTTTTTGTATATATTAGCTCATTTAAATAACAAGGCAAACAGGGCGGTGCCTGTGGCTCAGTGGGTAGGGCGCCAGCCCCATGCCCCAGCCAAACTGCAACAACAACGAAAAATAGCCGGGACTGTGGTAGGTGCCTGTAGTACCAGCTACTCAGCACTGAGCAAGAGAACCACCTAAGCCCAGAAGTTGGAGATACCGTGAACTGTGACGCCAAAGAACTCTATTGAGACTCTGTCTATAAAAAAAAAAAAAAAAAAACAACAAGGTAAACCAATGGATAGTTAGGATAGTATTTGCATCCTTGTTTTACCAACGAGGAACCTAGACTTCAAAGAATAACTTACCCAAGCTCACTCAGCATAGAAGAGGTACAGACCTAGGTTTCCAGCCCGGGCCTGTCTACCTCCAGCACTCATGCCCCAGGCTGTTCATTTTGCTGGCAAGCTGATGGAAATAAGTAGCCTTAATCAGGCCAGCATTAGTAATGTTCCCTTCCTAGTGGCTTGCAACTCTGAAATTCTAGAGTTGTATCTCTAACAGGTCCTTAGGAGCGTAGTCGCCCTCTCTAATCTCACACGTCCCTCACAGGAGCCTCCTTGGGAGGATGCTGTGTGAAGCTTGAGTTGGAGGTTTCTAACAGGGCTCAGTCCCCATTCCTCCAGCTCTGCTCATTGGGTCACACAAGGGACTGGATTCATTGGGGACAGTGTGATTTATATCTCCGACCCATGAAATTTGAAGACAAAATACTCCATTAATACTGTACCCTGTAAATCTTTTCTCGCATTAGCAGCCTTCTGGTGGAGTGAAGCTGCCAAGGAAGCATTGCCATATGTGCTGATGGAGCTGAACTAAAAAGAGAAGATTAGAAAACTAACCACACTAATAAATTTCACTCGAGGCAGTTGGAAAATGGACTGCTGTTTTGACAAGTTAGAAACAACACACACATCCATTCTGTTTCAAATGGCTAAAATGAATTTCCAGGACCCAACAGAAATATCTTATATTAGAAACCCAACTTTTCTGCTGAGTTACCCAGATGTCAGACATACATGTCCTTAAAACTTCAGTGTGATGGTGATGAAGTGCCTTAACTAGACTGTCAGCTTCAGGCATGATGGGGCCACGTTACCTTCCTCCCTCTGAGGTCAAGGTATAAAGAGGGTTATTGGAATTCCCACCTCTGTGACTTTTTATTGTGACGTGGGTTATGGCCCCTCCCAAAGATCATTTACCCAAGACTGATGGTGTCAAGGCCCACATCTGCAGTGGATCTCAGATCACAACCCATAGTTGCCTTTGTTTTCTAGTTAGCCAGGGTAGTCACCACAACAATGATTCTTATCCCTTGCCGCTGAGTGCCAACATCGGGCCTAGCTGTTAGGACTGGATATGTGCTATAGTTTTATTCTTACTGAATTTAAGTTGTTCATTTAACACAATGAAACTCAGGGCCTCTGATTATATTTCTTTACCCTCATAATTGCTCTTCCTGCCTTGGGTCTGTGCCCTTGCCAGCTGCCCATTACCTGCTCCTAGAACTTTTTACTTTTGAGGACTTATTGGTTATTCTGAAAGCCACCCCATGTATGTATAGAATTTAGTCTAGCTTTTTCGTGTGGCCTGGGAGAGAAATGGTGCAGTATACCAGGTAAGAGCACAGAGGCTGGGGACAGCCCCCAGGGTGGAGCCCCACTCCGCCATCTAACAGCTGAGCCTTGTGGGTTGCTCCTTTGAAATTGGCCTCAGTTTCTTCTTCGATTATTAGAGATAAAAATAGTAACTGATTAAGGTGGTTATGTGGATTAAATGTGCCAATTCACGTAAAACACACAGGATAGCAACTAACACATAGTTAAGTCCCCCCAGGTGTTGGCAATTGTCATTTTCACTGCTGTTATCATAGGGTCACCTGTGATCCAACCACAGTCCCCAGCGCACCGAGTGTGGGCATGTTGTAAGCCTTTGTGTGGTTTCCTCAGCCTGGACCACCTTGCCCTCCATTCTGCTCTCGTCTTTTCTCTCTAGTCAACCTCTGCTCACCCCTAAAGCCCCAGGGCAAGTATCTCCTGCCTGCAGAAGGACTGCTGCTGTCCACTGTGTTCTCCTAGTACCTTGATGCCGCTGGGATCTGGTACACAGATGCTGTCTTTAGGTAGTTTGTCCTTTTGCAGGTGCCTGAGAACAACTAGGGTTCCCTTTCCCTCTAATCTCTGAGCTTCTTGAGGCAGAGGCACCAGTCTTCGAATTGTTCATCCCAATTCCTCCTGGTATCAGTCATACAGAGAAAGCATAGGGTAAATGTTTGCTGAACAAATAAGTAAATGTTGCCTTCTTTTTAGTCTTAAATGCATGGTTTTCTCTTGTTTTTTGCTGTTTATAGTGAGAAAGGGAAATCTCCATAGCTTGAAAGGCTGGTTAAAGGGATTGTATCCAACATTATAGTGATGTGGCTCCATGGGCTGTTTTTTATTAGGCATTTAAAAAGACTGCCATGGGTAGTTATGGAGATAAAAGGTCATCATTTAAATCACAGTGCTTTCTCTTTTTCTTTGGTAGTTTATTATTTTTTTTATTAAATCATAGCTGTGTACATTAATACTGTCAGGGGGTACAGTGTGCTGTTTTTATATACAATTTGAAATATTTTCATCAAACTGGTTAACATAGCCTTCATGTCATTTTCTTAGTTATGGTGTTAAGACATTTATATTCTACATTTAGAAAGATTCACATGTACCCTTATAAGATGAACCATAGGCGTGATCCCACCAATAACCTCCCTCCCCTCATCCTCCTCCCTTCCCTCCCCCCATATTCTTGGGCCATAATTGGGTTATAGCTTTCCTATGAAAGCTATAAATTAGTTTTAAATCACAGTGCTTTCAACCCACTCATAGTTTTGGTCTGCAGTTTAATAATGAGATTGTAAATTTCAGATGGTT